>JAQGAZ010000998.1:0-39054 GCA_034692225.1 Polydesmus complanatus
AACGCCATCATTCGTTTGATTCAACCCATGTTATCTCATCAGCAGAATCACAAAGTACACATTAGGAACCACATTTTTTTGAACAGTAAATATTAATGATTCTGTTGATTGCAATTACAAATAGATTCACACTTTCGGTTCGGATTTTTCCAACTTGGGTGACATTGTGCCTTTGGAAGCGCTTCAAGAGGAATTGGGCGGATTCAACGGACCTTTGGAACAACACGAAGGTTCGATTTTCATTCTAAAACTAATTGCTTAACATAAATATTTTAATCAGTTTTAAAAAATAGAAATAATTTAAAATGTTAATCATTATTATTTTTGTAGAAGCTTTTGAGAAAGACTTGATGGATTTCAACGCTTATTTGGTCGATGATGAAAAATACCGTTTTCGCTCGAAAACCCCCACCCCTTCCCTGCTTTTTTATTCCTTATCGAAATCGTTAATCGTTGGGATCATAAACTTCAAAATTCAAAACTAAAAAAAAGGAGGTTGTAATCAAGTTCAAAAGTTTGAAAAAGTTCCTATATTCCTCTCTAGGAGAGTACTTAGTTCAGTGAAACTAATAACACCCTCCCACAGGCTCTAGTAATTGAATAATAATTTCTGAAAAATTTGCGAATTCCAGAAATAAATCAGTAATTATTTAAGTAAATAGGTGTAGGTGAATACAGTAGTTCAATATAATTTTTATGTCAAAACGCATTAAAATAAATAGTACCGGTATTTTGACTCAATATTTTTTCCCCCGACAGTTCAATAATAATATCTTCTTTTTTTTTTTTTTTTTCATTCGTTATTTTGTTGCTACCGATATTATACAGTGCGTAGCACGCAGCGTGTTATACTGACAACGTTTGTGACCTTGTTGAATGTTTACTAGGTTTTTAATATGTAGTAATGAAAGTAATAGTTCATTTTCAGTCAGCATTTATTATAGTCATGTAAACAAACATTATTGCAATATTATTTTTTCCAAGGTTAACATCTTTTTTTTTTTTGGGGGGGGGGAGGGGGGAAGGATTTAATTTGACCTGTCAAACTGTTTAATTTTTAGCTAACGTCAACAATCGTCAATAAAAAAATTTATTTCTGTAATAAATCGCGAGAATTGAATTTAGATTCGAAAAAGCTGTCGTGTTTTTGTATAAAACAAGAATATTTTCATTAGGAATTCCTTAGGTTCCTCACCTACATCCACACGTGTGGTTTTGGTAATAAATTTCCCAACACTTGTTTCCAAATTATTATTATTCTGGCATCACCTCTATTACTATTTAGATTAAAGTCGGCTTCATTAATGCGGGAGGGGAGGGAGGGAAATAATTATTATGATGTTGCTCCGTCCTTAATCAGCGTTGCTAATTTTTTTTTTTTTTTATTCACTTCATTCACTGGCGAATCTGGGAGTGAATAATATCGGAGTTTAGTTAGTAAAAATGCCGAGCCACGTATTAATTGAAGAAGGAGGCGAGGAACAGGCGAGGAAGATGTGCGAGATCAAAGTGTGGATGGAGGAACACGAAACTCTGAAAGGAAGATCAGGTTACATATTATTGTTATGTTTTTGTTCAATTTGGTAGCGGTTTTAACATTTATTATTTATATGTTTGCCAGATGACGATTTTTTGTTGATGTTTCTGCGTTCGTGCGAATTCGACGTGGATTTCACTAAGCGCACCATCGAATTATACTACAAAAACCGCATTCGCCAACCCGAATGGTGGGTTAATCGAGATTTAAATCAACCCGAAATGCAACAAGTTCTTAATCAAAGGTAATTACTGTACTTCATTTTATTATTATAATCATTGAGTTTTTTTTTTTAATGATTTTATTGTTGAATGATTTTATTATGTTTTAAATAATTGTGATTTTCGATACCGGTAATTGGTTGTTTTTTTTTTTTTTTAATAATCTACATGAGCAATAATATTATTAATATTTTCATTATTTATTTATTTTTTAAATTGTTTTTATCGGTATCTGATATAATTATTATTATTTTTTTTTTTTAACATCAAACTTTTATTCTATGATTTGAGTTATAATTTTGTTGTTGGCATGTTTTGTATTTCTTGTTTTTGATTACAGCTATTTGTTTATTTAGTTTTAACTTTTTGTTTATTTTAATAATACAATAATTAAATTGAATTTTTATTGTCACCTCATAGAGGTAAATGAGTAATGGAAAAACAGGTTTAAGCCTGTGCCAGATAAACTCACAGTTATTAAAAATCCCCCTTTAAAGTTTATAGGTTACCGTAATAAAAAAAAAAAAATTAAGTGTGTTGGTAGGTTTCTACAAATACAAAATACTGGACAAAATATAAACAAAAACCTCAATTTTCTGAATGTAGAAAAACGTGATGAACTCTAATTTTATAAAATGTTTGGGGGTTTGTGCAGAACATTGTCCGATTATTATAATTTTATTTAGTGATGTATTTTTGTAATTTCTTTTAAAATTAATTTTGTAGAGTATTTACCGCGTTGAAAGCCAGTCACCCCGAGCAGCCAGTTATTACTATATTTCACATAAATCGGTAAGCTCAGTGTATGTGTATGTGTTCAATTGGAAAATCTATAGTAATTTTATTTCTATATTGATTGAAGAGTGGGGTCTAACTCTGAGATGTTCGACAGCATCGTGAAAGTAGCCAGCGTGATGCAAGACGTGATCGCTCGCCGTCAGCACTGCCAACTGCACGGTCATACCTGCATCGTGGACTTGGCCAACGTCCCATGGTGGTTCAGCTTTAAAGTGCTCAGTCCCGTCCTAGTCAAGAACTACTGCAACTCTTTCCTGGTAGGTCTAGGTTACATGTACAATGAATGTATAGTTTTAATTGCACATTAATTTTGATTAAGATTAATTTTGTTTTTCCTGGTTGTTGTTTTTTTTTTTTTTTTTTAGTATTCGATTCCCGTTCGCTTGAATAAAGTCGTCTATTTGAACGCTTCTTACACCTTCAGCGCCTTTCTTCGTTTCCTTCAACCCTTTTTAGGGCCGCAACACAAAAATAAAGTAATTATCTTTATGGTTAATATTTATTATGAGGAATTAATGGGAGGACAAGTAGGCTACACTCTAATTGGATCAAATCTCGATTGAATACGTTTTTTTTTTTCAACTAGTTACTAGTACAACTTTGATTTTTGCATTTAAAATGTTTTTTGACTCTATAATAAGCATAATAGGATTGTTGATTAATCTCCTATAAATTTATCTTAGATGTTCAGTTTTGGTTCCAATTGGTCTAAATTAGGCGACGTTATTCCGCTGGAGATCCTCCCCGAGGAGTACGGTGGCTTCAACGGACCCATGGAGGAACACGAAGGTACCCAAACCCTTCCTTTCCTTCTTCCCCCACTTCCAGCTTCCCAATCCCCCCATCCTTTTTTGTTTGTTAACCTGATTAATTTCTATTCGATTGACAGACGAGTTTAAAAAAGAAATGATGGCATTCAACGAGTATTTAGTAGAAGACAACAAATACGGTTTTCGAGACAATTAAATCGGTTATATTGATTTCGTTAGCAGCAAGTTTATATAGTATACATTTCAGTAATTAATTCAATTAACCGAAAGTAAAATTCGCCGTTGTTAATTTAATTATTTTTGTCCAACTTTATACGTCAACAAGCAAAACTTGATACAGCGGTAAAACCTTTTCGTTGTACAGTACATGTACTGAGATTTGTTTTTCTCTTTTTTATTTTTAAAACAATCGCTGAAATGCAGAGAATGTTTTAATAAATTCGATATAAAAAGTAAACATGGAAAGTTCACGTCAAATGCCAATCGGTCAAATGCGGTTTTTCCGAATAAATAATTAATGTTTAATCAACTTCGCTGTGTTTATATAACGGGGAATATTTATGACATACATTTATTTATTTATTTTTTTAAACCAATGAGGAGTCACCATATTCACTATATAAAATAAGGGACTTTTAATATTGCACAACGTCTCACGTTACTATAGCAATAAAATAAATCCATATATTTATTTTTTTTTTTTCATTTTTTATTAAAACGTGTCACTTAAATGTCGAAGAAATAAAATTAATAAGGAATGAATAGAATATATAAAATCAATTTCACATTTTATTCGTTATTGGCAAACAGTATATTCGGAATATAATACAGAAGTTTTATTAAATGTACTTTTAATTATATATTTTACTTTCTCGATTTAAAAGAAAACCGATATCAAATACACAATAAATGTATCGCACATTAAGACTTCGCTTGACATTTAGCCTACGTTAGTTTTTTTTATTTATGAAAACGTATCTACGATGTAAAAACGATCGCGGTGTAGGCTATAGGCTTTCTTAAGAACAAAAAAAAAATTGATTTTTAAAATATTATAAAAAATCGATTATGACTTACAAAGTAGGGTCTATATTTTAAAAAATTAATAATTTAAAAATAGTAATAAAAAAAAAAGAAAATCAATACCGGTAAATGTAAACTTGAGTATATAAATCAAATACGGTAGCGAGGTTTTTATTAATTATATTTTTCAGTGCAACCTTATAATTTTTTTTTTTTTTTTTATTCAAAAAAATAAAAAAAAAAAAAAATTATAATGAATTGTAAAAATATTAGAAAAACTGTTATTTTTCTCGTTCTTTTGGCATTTTTAACCGCACATATTTATTTCGTTGTTCTGAAATATCTCGAGTGAGTTGAATAATAATTCTTTTTCGTAGTTTAACTTATCTTCAAAAATGATTGTATTAATTATTATTATAGATTCCAGACATATTCGAGCAGTCAGTCGGAATTACAATGGCCCATCCAGTTACCGGATGTCACTATTTGCACCAATGACGTTGACAGTAAATATGAGGTAAAGTAAATAAATTAAAATTTATTGAATTTATTAATAATTTATTTATTTTTTTAAAGAAAAATTGGAAGAGAAAGGAGGAATTAAAAACCATTCGTTATAATTCGTATACCAAAGGCCGGCCAGCTCCTAATAACGAATATACTCCATTTCATATAGCGAAATATTGTTTTTACACCGATTATGGAATTCCGTGCAAGTTAGTATCGATTAATTTAATCATTCAATCTTATTAATAATTAATTGCATTAATAAAAAAAAAAAATTAAAAAGAGCTCAACATCATCACAACTACTTTTACGGAAACTGCGAAACTATAAGCCAAGGAGAGAATCGATTGGAGTTCCCAATCACAGGTCAGCCTAGTAAATCATTAACATTAATTAATACTAAATATTTTGCGGAATATTATGCAGCTAGAGTTTATAAACTTTTGAGATGTAGATCGCGAAATTAACAACAATATTATATATCGTTATATAACTTCTCCTTATTTTTTTTTGATGATTGATCTCTTTTAAATAATTAAGGTATTGAATTCGGAGGCGATAGTGAGTTAGCGAATCATTATAAGTTTCACCGACAACCGGTTTTCTTCATGGTTCTACATAAACCCAAAACCGAACCGGTTTTTCTCAAATCCAACATCATCCCCATCGATCTCTTCAGTGACGTCAGCGTCAGTCTCAGAAAAGTACAGTTATTAATTATTTTCCTTCCCCCCTCCCTCCCTCCCTCCCTCCCCATTCGTATTAATCGATGGTATCACGCAGAGAGTAATCAATCGCCAACGCGATTGTATCCAGGAGGAAGGAATGAAGAATAAAGTGGTTCTAAATTTTGCGAATCGAAACCAATATTCGTACGAAGTAAGTTTATTAATTAATTAATATTAATAATATTGATGAAAAATTATTTACGTTTGAGATTTTAATAATTTTTAAGGTGTGTTTGACTTTGTGTTTTCAAAATTACTCCTTAACTCAACATAAATGCATTCTCCCGCAGTTCTATTTTAAAGAGAACGAAAATCGAGATGAAATGTGCACAGGTAAAGAATAATAATTTTAATTATCTCCTTGAAATTCAACTAGACCAAGTGCATGCAGAATAATTTCGTTTAGTGAACTTTTTAATTTAATTTCTGGTTTTCATTAATTTCTAAAGGTGTTCATGGGGAATTTTCATTGGACTTGGAAAAGCTTTGTGATTGCAAACCGTTGTGCGAGTAAGAACTTTTAATATATTTGTTTTATTATTTATATCTTTTTATAATGGTAATAATAATAATAATTACGTCTGTATAATATTTAAATTCAGAGATTACCAATTTGAAATTGAGGTGAAAAACGTCGAGTTAAGAGACGAAGAGAAAGCTTTGGAGTACCAAATCCTACCCTTTTTTAGCTTCAGAGCCCAACAAAAATCAGGCGGCGGTATGGGAGGGGATGAGGGTTTTGGGGAAGATGAGGAAGAAAATAGATGGTGGAACTTTGAAGGCGATTCGGAGTTTATACCTAGTAGAACTGATGATGAAGGTTATCGTGGTTTTGGCAAAGGGGGAAATGAGAATTCTTTGACCGGTGGAAGCTTTGGTGGAGGCGGGGGAATTGTGGATGGAGAACAAAATCACGGTAGAAATGATGATTTTGGTGAAGGAGGAAGAAGGGATTCTGGGCTAGTGGATGATGAGGGATTTGAGGAAAGTGAACAAAGATTAAGTAGAAATGAGGTCCTTGGAAGAGGTGGAGGTTTTGGAGGTGGAAAGGAATTTCAAGATGGGGAATTGCGGAGAAAAAGATGGGTTCCACGTAGAGATGACCCTCAATTTTTTAGTACCTGGACAGTTAAAATACAGTTCGAATCCGCTCACGTGACTGTCACTCAAGAGAAACTGGAAAATGACGTAACGAGATCATTTTCAGACGACACGAAATGAATTTTTAAATTTACAAGTTTTTTTTTTTATTTCTTGAAGGAATTCATTTTACTTGGAACAATCGGCGGGGTTCTCTGCTTTTGGTTGGGAACTTCGGTTCCAGCCACACTGAAGTTGACGTTTTTTTTAATTAAAAGCGGTGCCAAGTAAATGAATTTTTTTTTTTTTAAATACTGTACAAATTTTTTATTTTATATAAACGTTTTCCATAATAAGAAGAGAGACGTTACCGTAGTTAAAGTAATCGACACAAGTAGCCTATGCATGTATAATCTTGTTGTGGTTTATTTTTTTTTTTTTTTAAATTTGACTAGTCATTATAAAGAAAACTTTATTTCTGTTTTGATTTATTTCAAAAGTTAAAACGTTTAATATATTTTTTTTTTAAAGCAAAATTATTTGGACATTAACTCAATTTCGAAGTAATTTTATAATAACAAATTTGTCATAATAAAAGGATAATTACCGTAATAATTAATAGTATTGTTATTATTTTTTTTTAGAGAAGAAACTGCAATCTATGTTTTTCATTCTACTTAACTTAATGAGATTAACGTTTGCTATTGTATTAATGATTGCCACTGGTTTTTCCTCCAACTACTTGATTCAAAATAATTATTCAAAGTACAAAAAACCAAAATAATTTTTTTTATTTACTGTATTAAAAAAAAAAAAAGGAAAAAAAATTAATAATTCATAACTTTAATTAGATTAACAGAATACGAACATCCTTCTATTGAATTTACGCAGACGCAGTTTCCATCGGTCACGGTGTGCAGTTCCGTTCCAATTGTGTGGATCAACCGCAAATTTGCTGATTTCACTGAAAATCAATTCAATATCAAGTGGGATAATCTACCTATCATAAACTCAGGCATGCTGGTAAGTCCATTGCGCGAGGGTAAAGAAAAGGCTCCAGAGCAATAGTCTATTGCTATTTACAATATTATTATTATTATTATTATTGAAATTTAAGTTGTGATTGCTATAATTAAGTAATAGTAGGTCTACTAGACAAATTTGATTTTCTTAGGGTGAAGAAGTAACGGAAGAGATAGTTAAGGCTGTGCCCTTGTACTCTCTCGAAGAACGAACAGGGTTTGGACTTAAAATTGAGGAATTTATTCGAAAATGCCAATTGAGTTTCAAAGGAATCAAAAGAAACTGTTCCATGTAAATCAAGGGCTACAAAACATTACGAGTAACATTAAAATAATATCTTATTTTTGTTTTAAAGGGATCATTTCGTGCAGTTCAACAACCAAAAGTTTGGGAATTGCGCCACCTTTAACCACGGTTCACTCAGTGCGGAAGATGTCGAGGAACCAATTGATGGTGCTCGTTTATAATCTATAGTTCTGGTCATTAAAAGTTTTACTATATTTCTTATTATTATTTAGAGTTAGAAATGTTTTTGAGCTGGAACCAGCTTCCGCTTTCCAGGGGATTTCCCGTTTCTGATTTACCCGGACTTATGGTCCATATTCATCCGAAAGGAACCTCTCCACTGTTCACCCCAAAAACCACTCACATCGTTCGACAATTCTCCATGTTACACTTGGCTTATAAATCTGTAAAAATAGCTTTCATAATTTTTAATAATTGTTTTTCAACTTGTTATTTTTTACTTTAGATGACGCACCATAACTGGAAATGTAAATCCGAAAATGATGCGGAGATGAGAGCGAAAAATATTTATCAAGACGAAAAGAGACAATATAAACACAATTTCCATGTCTGAACTCAAGCTGAACATTTGTTTTGATTTTATTTTAATTTTATTTTTTCTATATTTTTATAGAGTTGTATGGAAAGCTGTTTTCAAAACATTAGTTACGCGGATCGAGAATGTAACGTTTGCTATATGCCCGCAATGTTTGGGCAGAGGTCGGCTAAAGGAAAAAACACTTGCACATCTTGTGAGTATTATTATAATACTGTATAAATATTTAAATTATTTTATTGGGAGTGGTTTTTAATGAGAGGTGGTCTTGCCGAGAGGTTTCATTGTACCGAAGTTGTGTTACAATAAATAAATTTTTTTTTTTTTTTTTAAAAAAATAGTCTGCCCTTTTATTGAACCGGAAGAGTTAATTAACAACTGTGGTTGTAAACAATCCTGCAAGTAATAGTTTTAATATTTAATTAGATTTTAATCATAGCTAACATAATGAAATTTTTGTCATTTTTTTTTAAAGTGAAAACGCTTATTCGGTGCAAACATTCGTCACCAAGTTTAGGGTTAAATCTGAAAATTCTTACAACCAGATTGTAATGTATTTTAGTATAAAATTATTAGAAATATTTTCAAACCAAATTTTTTTTTTTTTTTTTTAATAAAATGGCAGGAAATTCGTCACAATAAAGAATATCCCATGTATCAGAATGCACCTCCGTTTATAAACATCACTCGCAAACTGTAACAATAATATCAGTTTTTAATCATTAATATAGGAATTATTGTTTTCTTTAAAATGTTTGTTTACAGATTTCCCGATGGAAATTGTGGTCTTAAGGTGTACCCACTATCCAATAGTAAAAAGAAATATTTCAACTCTCCTAAAATAAAGGTAAATTCGATGCATTTTACAAACAAAATAAAATAAAAAAATTAACAAAAAACATGTTTTTACTATTAATTTTTTTATTTACTTTTTTTTTTTTTTTTTTTAAATAATAATTATTATGTTGTAGTTACCGAGTTTGGTAGCCTTAATTAGTGGAATAATTTGCTTACTTCAACCAGCATTTTTAGTCATTCAATGGACTGAATTTTTCATTTGAGAATGAATTCACTGAACAAAAAAATCCTTAATCTATTTTTAAAATTTAATAAACTCAAACTCTTAATTTGCGTGAATTATAATTAAAAATAAAAATATGTCTAACCTAAGATTTCTCCCCCCAACTTATTAAATAACAATTTAATTTCAGAATTATAATACCTTAACATATTTTAAAATATTATTAATCTCAAAAATAAAATAAGTTTTAAATGTTGCACTATGTGGCTGTACAGCAATAAAATAAAATTCTTTTAAAGCAACTGGAGTAATTAATTTTAATAATAAATAAGAATATTTTGAACTTGGCTCGTTTTGTTCACCCGGATCACTATTCACCTGTTGATTCGGAGCTTTTACTTTGAACGGATCACTCGCGCATCAGCCTTATAGCAATATCTACCTGCTACACCTGCTTTATTCCATATGGGACATGCTACACACTCCTGCTGCCATCTAGTGCCCGCAAATGTTATACAGTGTATGTGGTGGCGCTTCACGAATTGCAGTCGAAAACTACAAAGAGGAGCACGGTAAAAGAGGTCACTATAAGCGCTACAGAGTTATTCCTTTGCCGTGAGCTTCTTTGTAGTGACTTTATATTATAGTAAAAGTGGTTTTGGAGATTTCGACGCCCACCCGAATACTGTCTTGACCTGAATCGAAATTCAACAGGTTTCTGCTTTGACGTTTTGAGAAAAGTTTTTCAATTTGGACCAAGATTTTCAGTTGACAGACCGATTGTGAATTAAAATATTAAAAAGTTGAGTACTGCAGTTACTCTAGCGATTATGAAGAGCTAGATTTAATTATTAAGGTAATTTGCAATGGGTTTACGAGTGTGAGGTTGCTTAATGATTGTGTTGTGCTGTTTTCAGATTCATCTTGCCAAAATTACGAGCGAGATAAGTTAATACTGTACATTCCTTCATTACGAAAGCAGCGTTCGGAATTGAGAATGCCGAATTGGAAGACTCAATATTATTACCGGTAATTGAAATCACCGTTTGACGAGAATTTACCGAAAGATGCGCGACGCATGCCAAACGTTGTATCATGTATTGGAATTTCTCTTGAGACAGGTGCGTAATGTCAGTATTAAAAAATGTCCGTGCAGGATTATTAATGTTTTGATTCAAATCATTATACATTATAGAACCCTCGAATATAACACCAAATTTAGAATTTGATCGTCGGCTTTGATTTGGTATCGACGACCTGGGAAATATCGAGAAATGTTTCGAAAATTGTAATGTTGAAAATTAATCAGTGTCGGTAAGGGATGTGTTTCAAATCATACTTTTTATTTTTATTTTTTTAAGATTGTTCAAGAATATCAGAAGGGATAGAATATCGTTGATGCCATGTGTTTTTAATTTACAAAAGTTAGCGTTCAAATTCATCGATCGAGGAAAAGCTCTAGAAAGTTTTTCAGAATTATGTTAACGAGGTTTGTTTTCGACTATAGTATATTAATACCGGCAAGACGAATTTTCCGTCTGTAAATTTATTTTACGAAGATCCTAAACAGCAAGTTTTGACTTGGTACGAGCAAAATTCAAGTTTTTAATCTAATCTTAAGTTTTTCCTAGGGTGGCTTTTTTATCTGATAAAATTATTGCCGCTGTTTAGAAAGTTGATTCGTCAAGTTCAAAAATGCAACCGAATTTGCAATTACGTGATTGTATTGCGGGGCTTTAACGTTGGTGCGACGAAATTATCTTGCTATTTATAGTTTTTGATAAAATAATGCGAATGAGAAATTGAAGATGCTAGTGGTAAGGATTTTCTTCAAAGAATTAAGATTCGCGATTATGACGAAATTATAAGTAAATGTTTATTATTTTTGTAGGAGTCAAAGAAGAATTTTGAATTTTGGTGGATCAGACGAAGAATAATAATTTTGGATTTTACTGCCATCTAGTTGGAAATTCACTTCTAGAATTTATGAATTATTGAGAATTTTGTAAGTGAAAAAGTTGTAAAGACAAAACGCTGATGTAAGAGATTTTTTCGCACTGTCTAAGCATCGTTCGAAAAACCTGTTACAGAATTTATTGTCCAACTCGGATGTTTTCTACATTTTATTTTTTTAAAGATTAAGATGTAAAAATCAAAGAAGATGTTGAAGTCTTAGGAAGTACTGCATTAATAAATTTGGAGGCTTTCGTGAAATCTCGGATGCTAGATTACAATCTAGAATTCGGTAAAAGTCTAGAAATTTCGATTAAATGAAATAATAATAATACTGTATTCATTTATTTTGCATTGCTCTCTGCATTTTGTATGATATACAGTTTGAAGTAAAATTTTGCTGTCTGTTTAATTGTATACGTTATAACAATGTTTATAGTGCAATCAATGTAGCCTACGGGATGCGGACATCGCATCGATGCAAGTGACGATGTACATCACATCGTAAATCAATTGATTTAGAGAGGTAAGGTTGAATGATGTTAGTAAAAGTTATCTTTAATTTAATGACGCATATTTAGGAATCTTTTTAATTATTGTGAGAAAGGAAAGGAGATAATGTTTCGTAACCAGACTGTTTCTCACTTTAAGAAAACTCCGGTGTTTGCCAACCATCTCGAGCTCCTTGCGGTTCTACTCGTTATTTTTCATCAATCACGATTAAAATGGAACAAATTAGCCGTTAGGAACTTTCATTTCGTTAGTTGGCCGTAGGTTTTAATATTTTGATTCTTATTTTTTATAGGAAAATATTAAAATTGATACGGTAATGTCAAACCGCAACTTAGCAACTACACAACAATTTTTAAAGAGTTTGCAGTCCCCTGGCAATCTAGACTTAGCATTAAATATCATATTATTGGTGAGCGAAATAACTTTAAAGTTTCTATACTTAAAAAAAAAATTCTCAATTTTGAACTATTATTTTAGACAAAGAATTAATTTAAATCCATGATGTTGGCGCTCAACGTAGCTAAAGAACTAAACGATCCCGTTACACGTAATTATTGTAGGTTACATAATCTTGTCAAATTGCTAAGATGTTTTGCTAATTCGGATTAACTTTTCATCCAACAGAATATTTGATTTGTGTTGAAGTAGCAATAGAAGGACGAAATGATAAAGTAGACGGCTGCATTCCTATTTATTGAAATTGCTGAAAAAGTAAATACAGTAAACTACAACCTACTGGTACTTTTTTTTTTTTATTTTACCAATATGTTAGAGCGGGATATCACAACGCCACTTGATCTACTTTATTGCGCGTAGTGTGAAAGTTTTACGGTTGTTTATTGGGCGAAAAGATGAGGAAAACTTTATCTCTTTTCATAAAAGTATCAATTTTTAAGTACACCAAAAATAAAAAAAAGATTTTCACTCGATCAAAAAGTAAATAAACGTTTTTTAGTTAATCAAAAGCAGTAAATCAAAAGTCAATTTTTATAAAATTATAAAAGCTCAAGTTTATCGCATTTCGTCGACAAATAAACATTCCGCAAAAATTCCCAGAACTTGTTGACATAATTATTAATGACCAACCCCAAGTTAAGCTCATCAATAATTTTGGTGATACTTTGGAATTAATTCACATGATTTTGATCATGTCACATAATCAAATAACAACAATTATTGTTACTTCTAATTAAAGTTTTTAAGGAAAATGAAGAAATATTTTAGTTTTTTAAACAAGCGTTTCTAATATTTTTTTCTTTCCGTTGTTGTTGCAGAAGCGGGCTTTTAAAAAATGCTGGGGGAGCCTGAACACTTGTCTTTTTTACGATGGCCGTGATCCGGCGATGAAGAATGTTAATTTTTTTTTAGAAGATGAAGAAGGGTTAAAAGATTAAGTAAGTAAAACATAAACATAATAATCTCCAAAATTCCCCGAAACAAATTTAATAATAACAATGTAAGGATATAAAAGGGTGTTGGACGTTTAAAGTTTCATTCATAAAATTGGTGATTTCAACGTTGGAGCTTGATTAAATAAAATAATTTTTTTTTTGAAAAATCATTTTTTCTTTTTTTTTTTTTTTTAAAAATGTTCAATTTTTTCAGTGTGTTTCTTTACTCGATTTTCGTAAGTTTGATGTGCGATTTCGCTTCTCCCGCTTCTGCTAATCAAGTGAGAATAATTAAAAAAATACAAGATTTTAATTTTTTATTTTAATTAAAATTTGATAAATTTTTTTTATTTAGGAAGAGTCAGTTCATCAAAGGGATATAAATACGTAAGTTTTTTAAAAAAATAATTTCTGTTTATAAATAAAGACTTTTATTACTGTATATTTTTTTAAGTATTTCTATGAAATTAAATGAAAAGTTTGATTTCTTGAACGAAAAAATGATGAAATTAGAATTGGATTCCTCGACTGGAAACAGCGTAAATAAACAATGAAACACAATATCATTATAAGAATGGCAAACAAAAATTGATTATTGTTTTATGTATTTAATTAGGTGGTTAATGAGGATGAAATTCTCGGTAATGTTACGCAAATGTGGAAAGTACTCGAACAAGTTTTTAATAAATTCGACAACTTTGAGCAGCAATTATTTAAAAAAATCGATCAACTTGAACAAAACGATAAACCAGCATTGAAAGTGTTTGTGATTCAACTCGGCGAAATATCTCATCAAGTAAATTATTTAACCAATTAATGGAAGGAAAAATTAATTATATAAAACAATGTTTATTAAAAAAAAAAAGGAAGTGAACGAGAAGCACAGTAAAAATGACGTAGTGCAGTCAGAATGTGAATCAAAGATAAACAATTGGGCCAATCAGACGAGAGATCAATTTCGAACTATTTTGGAGAAGCTCGAATCGATTACTCCAGTGATGAAAGATGACGAGTCAACTACTAACGAAAGTCTTCAAAAAGTGTGAGTCTTAATACATTTGTAATTTATTTTATTTATTAACCGAAATTAATTTTTAAAAACTGATAAGAAACTGGAAACAAGAGCCAAAATTCAGCGGCGTGGGGTAGATTTTTTCAATATGATGCAAGTCTTCAAAATAGCGCCCCTTTCCTTCAAATTAGGGGATAATTGAGCGCCGAGCTTGCAAGGCGCGAAAATTTTTTGGAAAAATTGACAAATTTAGCCTCTTTTTTGTACAAAATAATTAGATTTTTACAATATTTGGCTCAGTTTTGGCGCCCCAAGAGTTGGCGCCTGATGCGGCCGCATCACTGCATCACCCCACGCCACGGCCCTGCCAAAATTAACTGAGTTTAAACTAAAATTGTATTGATTAATTTTTATTAATATTTTAGTTCTTATCTCTGCAACTCCAATCCGTGTTTAAATGGCGGAAGATGCGAGGTGATTTTAAACGGAACCGACTACCAGTGCTCCAATTGTCCTAACAGAACAATTATTGGGAAACGCTGCCAAAGTAAGTTGAATATTTTTAAATGCCATTTCAAAGCGCCTAAAAACTTTTGAAAGTAGATTTCATCTGCGAAGAAAGCGATAAATGTTTCCAACACCGAGACAAAGTCTACCGCGTTTACGAAACTAACCTAATATGGGAGGAAGCTAAGCAGAAGTGCTTGAGCCAGGGCATGCGTTTGGCTACACCCAAAGATAAAGAAACTAACGAATTTCTCGTAAATCGACTGAGAATCGTATATAAAGCGCAGATAGGTCGAGTTCGCTTCTGGTTTGGATTAAAGAACCATCTGCCCCAGCAAAAATGGCAGTGGGTAGATGGAAGTCCACTGGGGGAGTACAACGGAGGGCGAACGGACAACATTACTGGTTATCGCGACCTTCGAGCCGGCGCTTTAGCTTTAGATGTTGGTGGAATACAATTTTGGGCTTGTCATCAATTATTAGACCAACTAGATGACTTCTATCAAATGTATCCACTTTGCGAACAAAATTATTCTACATAATTTTATTGCCTAATTAATAAGGTCAATTTCGTAAGTTTCATTCATATTTTTAAAACTATAAATTATTCTTTCAGCAATGAGTAGATTAGTCCATTTATTTCACTTTCTATTGTTATGAAGTAGCGTACTTTAGAGATTATACAGTATGTGCGAAAGGAGTCTTCTATAATTTTTATAATATGGACTGGTGATGTGTCTTTTAGAAAATGGAATAGAATTGATGAATTTGGTAAGTGAATGGCAGGTACTGGTAATAGAAGTTTTTATTACTATTTGGAAAAGTTGACTTTTCTTTGGAAATTAGTCGCATCTCGTTTTGATTACTTCCATGCAGTTAGTTTAAGTAAATTTCGATTCACGTTGCTCCAAGAGTAATGCGAGTTAACTCTCGTTTTCTCTTGATTTCAGTTTTAGACAAATTTCGTTTAAAAAAATTATCATAGTTTATCTTTTGTTAAATCCGTTTTTCGATTTGAGTATTAAGTTCAGCTTTACTTTGTTCCCAGACTCCGCCAACCCTCGATCTCTGTTTTAATATAGCATAATTACCGGCATATGGCTAAATCTACTTTATGGGTAATTAAAAGAGAGAGAGAGATTATAAGGAATCTAGTTGAATGAAACTAAATAATAAAAGGTTAATATACAGGGTTTAAAAAAAGCGCGGATGAGCGATATTTAGCTTTTAATATATTATTTATGGGTTTGTTTGGTTTTTGACAGAGAATGAAAAAGATGTAGAGGTTTAATTTAAACTTTTTTAAATTTTATTACTCGGTATCACAAAACGATTAAATTTGTTTTTATGCTGTTTTGTATTTACTGGGCTTTATTATTATTATTAAAGTAGAAACCGAACGAAACTAAATTCGAGCAGATCTGTGAAAAGCATTTTGGAAATTCCGCCAATTGCATTAAATCGATCGATTAAAATAATTTCTCAATAAATATATATAGAAAACAACAACAACTGATATCAATCATTTGTTGTTAATTGGGGAGGAGGGGGGGGGGGGGAGATGAAACGGTTTATGGACGTTCCTGGTCAAGGTCCCTTTGGTCCAAAAACATCGTCTTTTTTTTTTCTTTCAAGGTTTTCCTTTCTAGTGCGTTAAGTGCACTTTAAAAAAAGAATAGCATACCGTGTAGTAAAAATAAAAATAAACCCAGAAATGATTATCCTTGGTCAATTACACCGAGGTCACTCGGCGGTCAAGCAAAAAAATAAAAACTAATTACGTTAGATTATATAAATACATTTTTATCGACGTAATTATAAAATTCTGCGAACGGATTTTAATTTAATTTTAGATACACTGCATTTCTTCGATCGAAAGAACCGTTAAAACGGATTGGTAAAGTGTTGGTCAAATCGTTTTAACTGTTTTATTCACATTTTCTTACAGTAATTATTTCGTAGCAACTCATGCACTCATCTAGTTAAAATGAGAAGAAGATATTGGGGTGTTGGGATGCACTTGAACTAGGGATACCATAGCTTAACTGCACACCGATTATTTGAACATTCTGAAAGGTTTTTTTTTTTTTAAATTTTTTGTAATATAGTTTTAACTTTTATTTTGCTTTTGCTTTCTAGAATTTTTTCCTAAAGCAAGGTCTTTGGTAAAGAAGGGACAATAGATAATAGGAAGAAAAAATTTCAAGTGATGAGCACTTAATAGGGTGGGGGGAGGGATAGGTCCTCTTTAGCCCTGAGTGACCCTGACCCTAATCACATTTTTCGCCTGGAGACCGACCACCACCTTTCAAAATTTAAAAGGAAAAGAAAAGGAAAGTGTTTTTGTCAAAAAATATTTTTTTGAAAGGTTTTTGTTATCTCTCTTCTGTTTCCAAATTTAACTCTCACGTCATCCATCCTCCAGGGGACACTTTGTTATTATTCCAAGGGGGATCGGTCCAGGTATAAAAAGCCCTTTCCAACCCGTTACAACTGACCATTCCTCGTTCAGCCACTTGCATCAGCTCACATCACCTTTTTCAATCATCTCTTTTGCCGTTTACAATGCACAAATTTGTAAGTTTAATTATTTTCTTTTTTACATTTTTTTTTTGCTCGATTAATTATTATTTAAATTCAATTTTCCGGTTTTAAATTACTCGCTTTTGCGATTATTTTGAATTTTAATTTTTAATGGCTTTCCAATGTGTTTATTTGATGTTAATTTTCGATTTTGTTTACGTAACTTTCTTAAATTATTTAATTTTTTTAAAAAAGTTGTTATTGTTTTTTTTTTTTTACTTTTCGTTTTAAATTAACAATTTAAAAATGTTTAATTTGTTTATCAAAATCATTTCTAAACCTCTGTGTCTGATGCTGTTTTTAGTTGGTTTTGAGTGTTTTGTTGGCTTTGTTGCTGGTGTTGGTGACATCGCAAGAGGTTTCGGGCACTGTGGGGGCAGCGGAGGACATGCAGGGGCCCAAAGAAGTTATGCAGGGACCGAAAGAAGATATGCAGGGTCAAGATACTTTCTTATTAGGCGCTTATTACCCGCACTACGGTTACGGCGGTCACTACCATCCTTATCCTTACTACTACCCTCGACCCTACTACTACGGAAGACGATAAGACTATAAACACAGGTAAACTTAAATCTCCTGCACTAAAAACTTAAAATCACGGTTAGTAAGGCTATTAAAGAAACACACTCTCTTTCTCTCTGCTCTGCTAGTAAAAAAAAATAATAACTAAGTAACAATCATTAAAGTCATGCATGTTTACCCCTGCACCTCCCTCTTTCTTCTTCCCCATTACAATGTCATGTACAGTAGGCCCACTTCCCCTATTATGTACACGTACACCTGCCTCTCTCTCTTTTTTTTTTTTTTTTTGCCAAGGTGAAGCATTATCCTATTTGAAAAGGAAGAAGTAAAAAAAAAATAGATTGCAATATTTTTTCAACTTTTTTTTTTTTTTTAAATAAAATTGAATAAATAATGTTTTGGCCTTTTAATTTATGCAATTATCACAGCGATTTACTATTAATACATTTTTTATTCTTCGGTCATTTTATTACGACCGCTTTATTACTCTTTTACATAACAATTGCGGTTTTATTTTTGTGGCTTTTTCTATGAATTGGGTTTCTCCCCTTTTTTTATTAGTATTATTATTATTATATTGCGCCGATTATTCAGCAGAAATTGCATTTACTTAAAACGTGAAATTATTGAACTGTGAATTACATGTAATTTTTCTTTCACATTTTTTTTATTTTTTATTTCATGGTAATAGGAAAAAGTTGTGACGTATTTGTGATGGAAGAAAAATCTCCGTTCATTATAATATTATTCTAAGAAACTCTCTCTCTTTTTTTTTAATTGATAAGTCATCTTTCTCTTCATTTTGGGTTGACAATTAAGATTTAAAAAGAAAATTCTTTACCGTTGTAAAGGGTTGAAATTCTACTGAATCGAATTGTTCGATTGATTTTTTACGCTCGAAAAACGTCATTCGCCAAACTGGAAATCCCCAATTTTTTTTTTTGGGGTGTAAAACCTCGATACAACGAACAAACTTTCGAAATGTTCTTACTCCCCTCCTCTTGCAATTTTGCTGTAATAAAATAATTGTTATAAATTTTTATACTCTCGCTAACTTCATTTCACCCGAACATTTCGTTATATCAAAATTTAGCTGTAACAAAAATGCGAGTAGGCCTATTGTTTATCAATTTTCAATATCTTCGTTGTACAGGACAAAAAATTTTGTTTGTTACACGTTTTTTTTCCTATTTCGTAAAACAGTGTATTACGCTATAGAGGGAATAATTACGCTTCCTAGAAATTTCGTTTTACATGTACAGTACCCAGAATTTCGTTATATCGAATTTTGGTGTAAAGAAAATTCGTTCTACGGAATACTTCGTTGTATCGACATTTCTCAAGTGCATACAAAGCCCTATTGAAATTGACAAAGATGAGGTGTGGGTGATTTTCGGCCGTTATGTCATAACTGATGGCGTCATTCGATGTCCCCGTGACGCCATAATCTCTAGGAAGCGAGTTCTCCCCTCAAGGTTTCCTATTCTTCGCTCTAATTACACGCTCATTAGCACCAATTAACTCTTTTTTTCATTACGTGATAATGTATTTTCAATGTGAAAGTCATTTCGCTCTGCGAAGGATATACATTTTTTTTTATTTTGTTATAATTTATTTATTTATCTTCGAAAAATTTTTTGAGATGAAAAGGGCCGAGTCATGGTTTGGCAAGGTCACTTAATCAGGATTAGGAGGACCCAAAACAGTATATAAAGAGAGCTTGAGACAAACTATTTCCATATTCAATTAAAGATTCATCTACTGAGCATCAAAAAAGAAGAAACGAAATGGCGGCTAAATTTATGGTAACATTGTTTTTTTTTTTTTGCATTATTATCTTTAGTTAAAGATTAATTTAAATTCTGAAATTTTCAATTATAAATTGAAAGCTTTTTTCGAAAAAGTAATTTTTTGTTTACATTTAAAAAGGGAGTAAATCCTATATATTTCTTATGGGACTTAAATCTTTTTTTATAATAATGAATAATTTTTCCTTTACATTTTTTTTCTAATATTAATTTATAAATTAATAAATATTTTTAATAATAATTTTTTTTTTTAAAAATAAAAACCATGTACCGTACATTGTATTATAATGGGAAATTTAATAACTCTGATGTTTGTTTATTTCAGTTGTTGGTATTGGTAGCGTCGCTGGTGGTAGCTCTGACTTCCGCTCAGTACGGTGTGGGCGGCGGTGGCGCGTACGGAGGATCAAGAGGTTACGGCGGGGGTTACGGAGGTGGTGGAAGTCTCGGGGGTGGCTACGGAGGTGGCGGCCAGGGCGGTGGATACCCCTCAGGCGGAGGCGGCGGATCCTACGGTGGCGGCGGCGGATACCGCACTGGAGGAGGAGGAGGTTCCATCGGAGGAGGATACGGACGATAAACGCACACCCAACCCCCCCCCCCCCCCCCCCACCTACCACCCTACACTCAACTATCTCAAAATAAATTTGGAAACTAAAGGCGCGATTTTAATTGATTAATTATGAATGATTTTTATTGGATTTTGCTTGAAAAGTTGATTAAAAAATTATAATTTTTTTTGACGCAAAAACAATTTTTTTTTTTTCGTTGGATTTTAATTATTATTATTATTTTTTAAGCAATAAATTGCAAACTTCAATAATTTCTCGCTCGGTTAAGCGTAGCCCAAAAACGACAAGTGTTTATGTGACAAAAATGTCGTAAAAAGGAACCAATTACAGTGAAAATAAGGTAATTTGTTTACTTTTATTATTATTAATAATTTCTTTTTAGTAAAAACAAAAATTTTTTTTTTGTGTGGTATTTTTGTAAAATTGTTGCGAAGAAAATAAGAGTCCAGAAATGTTACATTTATTTAAACCTACATTGATTTAAATAATTAAATTATATTAATTTATTAACAATAATATTAATAATTCAAATTTTTTTTTTGATGACGTCATCATCATTTTTTTTTTTTTAATGTAACAAATTGCGATAAAAAAAATTTAAGTTTTGATTAATAATAACTATTATCGTATTATTGATTATAAACTACAGGTATATTGCTAATTTGTAAACTAACTTAAAAATTTGGGTCAAAATTAATTTATTCACTTTCTATTAGAATTATTCGAAATAATTTTGATTTATTTCAACTGCCACAAAATGGGGTAATCAGTTTAACTCATTGAAATTAGCATTTTAAGAAGATTATTAATTTGTATACATAATATTAAAAATATATAAACAAAATTAATTACAGTATTTAAAATTTTTTTTTCAACTTTTAATTATTTTTTTTTTTTTAAAAATATTAATTTTGGAAATTAGTCAATTTCAATCATTGTATGTGTGAGAGCGATAGATGGATTTCTGTGTACGGTTTGATTACCTTATTAAAATGCTAACCATTATTTCTTTATTAATACAATTTATTTTTTAAATGCACCATAATTTTGTTTTTTTTTATTATTAAAAATAATTAAAAAAACAGAACATTAAATTTGCAAAAATATCGTAAGAAATAAGGTAGCTTTTGGACGTTATAGGCGAGCTTAACGATTTTTTTGGACGCAGTAACAGAAGCATCGTTAATAATGTTATTACAATATGTATGGGTGGCTAAGGGTTCAAAAACGATGACAGTACATCACAAGTGACGTTATATCCGAGGCTGTTATTGCCAAGTTTTGCTTGTATACTGCACTGTATGTATTTTTTTTTTTAAACAAAATTTAAATTATTAATACACATTGTTATCAGTCAAAAATTTTATGTATACACATGTCATATGCACGTGTATGCGTTTGAGGCAAATTCAATTATATATTTTTTCCAAAATTGTGATTAATCACCTTTCAAAATGACATCCGAAAAAAATTGATTTCTAATTATTGTTAAAATGGGTGAAGCTAAGAAAACGAGGTTTATGAATAACAATCATAATAATAATTGCGCCGTTTGTTTTTAACCTTATTTTTGCACCTAACTTTCACTAATCATATATATTTTTTTTATTATTGTCATTTTCAGCATTTGAAAAATGAAATTTCGAGCACGTATTTTTTCTGCTTTTTTTTTAAAAAAAAACCTTAATGTACGTGTATTGAAGTAGGGTAAAATACTGAATAATATGTAGATGAGTCCAAATGATTGTTTGTTTTTTTTTTTGGAGGCGGCGAAAGTGGACCGAAGTCATTCAATGTCCATTTCAATTTGACACTTTTTTTTACGACAGTTTCAGCGGCGGTGGAGAGATTTAGGCCAGATGCGAATCTTGGCATATCTAATGAGCTGTGAAAGACACTTTTACGACTGTCATTTTTACTCTTTCACCACTCACAACAAAACATCGGACCAACTCTCTCCATTTTACATTTACAATATTAGTCGCTTATCTTGTTTTTGCTGCAACTTTTCTGTCGAACCTGTTTATTGAACTAAAAAAAAAATTGGTTTTTAAAGTTTCGAATACAGTACAAGAATTCTTTTTGTTTTTGGAATTTTGTGCACTTTGTGTAAAATTAATTTTTAACCCAGTCCCCCCCCCCCCCCTTCCTTACAAATTTTTCCTGTAATAGGACACCAAGGTGTAGGGCTATAGTTGATATCATCTTTTATTTATTTTTATTTTTGTGAATTTTTCTTTAAATTACGAATAATTTTTTTTTTTACTTTTTCTAAAAATTTTATTGCAGTTTTTGCGCAACTTTATAATATTATTATAAAGTTTTGTTATACTGTACTGAAGTTTTAATGTAGTTTGGGTGTTGATATTTTTGACTGTCGTAAGTGACGTCATAGCGGAGCTTATTTAATACTTTATTTATTTAATATTATTTTTGCTTTGTTATTGTTTCGAGAACGAAGGTCATTCGGGGAGAGTGAAAGAGAGAGGGAGAGCGCTCTGTTATTAACCCCTAGTGACCTTTCAACTTTACATACTGTACGAAATAATATAATGGAAATGAAGGTAATTTCGCTATTGACCAACATTTTATTTCACTACTTAAAAAGTAAAACTCACTAACTTTTCATATTAAATTAAAAAAAAATTTAATTCCAAAAAAGTATTTTAAAAATATTTGCTCTTTGTAACAATTAAAATATTATTTAAATTACTCATTCAATTGAAAATGCATTAAAAGCGTGTATTTCCTCGATTGTTTTGAAGTTTGATCATTTAAAGTGCTGGGGGTTTTTTTCCCTTTACAATAATAATAATTATTTTATTAATACGCGTATTTTATTTGTGAGTTAGTGAGCTTTGTTTTTTATTGAAGCGAAATATTTTTGCATAAAATTTTTTGGGCGGAATTTTAAAAATGGAAAACAAGCCTCGTGTTTGTTTAGTTTTCTCGTTTCTTGGATTTCATTTAGCGATCGAAATGTATTTTTTATTTACGGCTTCGGTTTCTAAAATTTAATGTAATTTACAGTTTTTAAATGCAAATCGTGATCGCGGTGCTACGCTACACATCTTTCATCATCACAGAAATTAAGGAAGCTGTCATCCGGATGATTATCGATTTCGAGAAGAAAATGTTATTGAAGATTTCCCCACATCTGTCATCAAAAAAAGGTAAGCAAAATTTTTATCAATAATTTATAAATGTCATTTGTTAATTATTTTTTTGCGCATTTTCAATGTAAAAGTTGTTTAACGTTACGGAGTATAACGCAATAATTTGCATGATGAATGACCTCCCGCCTAATATTTATTAGCATGTAGCGACTGTGCGTGATAAAAAGAGATTAAAAAAACGTTATTCCAATTTTATGAGTTAGAACCGAGAAATATTAAGCAATTTTAATTGATCCACCCAAAACGATTAACATTACATTTTTATTATCATTATTTTTTTATAGTTTATTAAAAACATTTTGTTTGACGATTGAGAATAATTTATTTTCTTTTGCGACCTTTTTGGTCCTTTTTTTTGGGTTTGGTGCAGCATTTTTTTTTCTAATCTTTTATTAACATTTAATTTCGTGTTTTTGGACTAATTTTTATACAGTAAAGATTTTTAATTTCGTTTTTTTTTATTACTCTTATATTTTTTTGGAATTTCCATTGACCTCCATAGAAACTTTTTTTTTTTTCTTTAAGTTGACAACATTGCTCAACATTGTGTGTATTTTTAATAAGAAAACGAGAATTAATAGAAAAAAAAAAACATTTGAGGACAAACTTAAAATTGAACGCGAAAAAAAAGATTGTATTTATTTTTGGTGTTAACGATTAAAATAATTATTGATAAAAAAAAATGATTTCGTAAAAGTAAAAAAAAAAATAAAAAAAATAAAAATAATGTTCAAAATTTTTCGATAAAATTATAAATTTTAATTTATTACGATTTGTTCTGGTTTAATTGTTTTTATGAGATTTATTATTAATCGCTGATCAGATTTATGATAACACACGCACACCAAACAGAGATATAGAGAGAGAAGGTTTCACTATAATCGAAATTTCAAATTTTTTCAAACAAGATTTAATAAAACCGTTTTCTAAAACCAGATCAAAACTGCGATTTGATATGAATTGGTTTAATCTTTATTTTAAGCTGTTATTTGGTGGCGACTACCTAGATTAATTTTAGTCACCTGCTTGCGTGTTCAAGAGAGAGTAGATTTACTGTCATCTAGATTAATTGACGTCATCTATTTAAAGATTTATTGTCAGCGTCTTAAATGAGGTTAACTTTCTTTGAACGGAAATTCAAGTAAAAGTTTATTTCCAGAAAGATTTAAACGACTTTTAAAACGTTTAGTTTTAAACTGTGTTTTGGAGTAGAAAATCAACGTCCTGTATAGAGTGCCCCGCCAAAACTTGATCACTTAAATGTGTCTTTACTGCATTTATTAATCTAGATTAATCGAAATGCACTTGATTGAAAATTGTTACGGAATCCATAAATAATAATTTAGATTAAATTACAGTACTCAATTTTGTTTTTAAAACCAACTTTAACGACCACAAAAAAGAAAGTTTTAACCAGACGAACAGAAACTTTGTTTTTCGATCAAAACATAAACGAAGTTCCACCCCTCCACAAAAGCATGCGCATGCGCGTAGATTAAAATAAATCTAGATCCGAGAAACAATTAATGTAATCGACATAAGCAAATCCTTCAGGTTAAATAATTGTGATGGCTGTCGGCGTTTGTTGTTTCTTCTTCTTCTTTTCGTTATATCGAAGCTGAGCATATTAAAGCAAAAATGGCGAGTTTAATTATTATTATGAAAAGGTGATGAGATGACGTCAGCGAGAGATAACCTAGATCAACGTCCTATAAAAAAACACTCCACCCAAACATTTTCATTTCTTCACTTTACGCGGTGTCCCTCGTGACGACATAGCGGTCAATGAGAAAAAGAAGCACACCACATACCTGGTTGAAAAAAAATTGTCTTTCCAATTTGGTAACATTGCCACGCAAAAAAAAAAAATAATTAAATAAAAAAGCGTAAAAGTAGGCTAACTTTTTCTCTTTCTCACTCGTTTTTAATAGCCAAAAGCAGCAGCAGCAGCAACAGATAAACATAAAAAAAAAAAAAAGTGGTTGGTTTTTATCAGTCGTTTAACTCTTCAAAAATTAATATCTTCAAAAATATATTATGCTAAGTAATTGATTTCATTTTTTACTTAATTATTTTTTTTATTATTATTTAAATTAAATTTCTGGACATAATTTCACGTCCAGTAATTTTGTTTAAATAGTAATTCTCATACCGGTATACTGTATAATGGTGATTTTTGTAATTCGATGCCGGCTAAATGCATATACTGTATTTTTTTTAAATTTATTGACTGCTTATTTCAGCTAACGAACATCTTTATTTAAGTTTTATTAATTGTTTCATTGAGTTCATTGCGTGTTAAATCTATTTAAAACATTGCCAAGTGTTGCTTATAGCTTGGCGAGCATTTTTTAAAGCACCATGAGTGTTTTTATTAGCTTTATGAAAGTTTTTAATAGCCTTATGAGTATTTTTATTAGCCTTATGAGTTTTTTCTTAGCCTTATAAGTGTTTTTCTTAGCCTTATGAGAGTTTTAATTGCCTTATGAGGGTTTTTAATAGCTTTATAAGAGCTTTTACTAGCCTTATGAGTGTTTTTATTAGCCTTATGAGAGTTTTATTAGCATTATGAGTGTTTTTAATAGCCCAATAAGTGTTTTTTTAGCTTTATGAGTGTTTTTCTTAGCCTTATGAGTGTTTTTCTTAGCCTTATGAATGTTTTTATTAGCATTATGAGTGTTTTTCTTAGCCTTATGAGTGTTTTTCCTAGCTTTAAATTGTTTCTTACACAGTTTTAGAATAGTTTATTAAAGCTTTGTGTGTGTTATTTTAATATTGTTTGAGTGGTTTTGTAAAACTTTGTGCAATATTGAGTGCGTTTTAAATGTTTAGAAAATGCATTTCGCATTATTCTATAATTAATTGAGTATTTAGCGATTTTCTAAGAACGTTTACTACGAGTTTGGTGAAGTTTTGAAGCGCACGTCCAATTAGATTAGTAAGACGTGCGCACGCGGGTGAATCTAATTTCGATTACGCATGAAAGGAAAGCGAGTGAATGAATGAAACGGTGTTTTATAACTCAATCGCATTCGCTCATAATAAAATACCCTCATAAAAAAATTAAAGAAGGAATTGAATAGGGATTGCCATTGAAAATTAATTGTAACGGAAATCAAAGAGTACGCGGAAAAAAAATTTACGTCACGAATGTTTCTATGCGCACGCACTTTAATAATAGGCGAACACACGCAGAGGTAGAATAATATTATTATTGGTGTTGTCAACGAACAGGTTTATCCATTTTTTGTGTGCGTTCGCCAACCCAAAAATTCCTTTAGCAAATTCACCGGTAATCGCCGTATTAATCGGCTTTTCTTTAGTACGGTATTTAATAATGGTGAATGTGATTAAATACTTTCTCGAATTTTTATTATTTAAGATGGGGAAGTAAAACATTTTTGCTTTATGGAGAAACTGAATTTTTATCAGTGAAGTTTACGTTTTCAAACATGATTTTAGTATGGGGCCCAGTTTCATCCTGCCTGCAAACAAAGTTATTACTGTACACGATTTTTTTGTGTACCAACAATTTCTTTGGATCAAAGAGCAACTTTCTTTCTATTCACGAGCAAATGTTTTTGTACTTAAACCAGTGTTTTCAGTACTCAAATGAGCGTTTTCCATACTTAAACTAATGCTTGTTTTACACGAACAAGTGTTTTTTGGACTCAAACAAAAATGCTTTTTTAACGCGAACATTGTCGAGTTTCTGTTTGTTCGCGAGCATGAAATTTTATTGTCGAGCGAGAATGCTCGTTCTCCACATAAATTATTTAAAGCAGATGTAGATGTATTTCGTGATAATCATCTAAAAACCTAAAAATAGTCCTTTTTTTTTCTATTTACTTAAATAAAATGAATAGAAATGGTTTTCCTATCTTCATAACACTTTTTTTTTGAGCATTTATTTAGGTTAATCACAATTTTCATTTAAAACTAAAGGGAAAAAAATTAATAAAATAAACACTGTTTTTCATCCCTCCACCCTCCTCCCCTCCAAAAAAAAAAACAATAAATTAAAATTATATTAAAATCGATTTTATTAAGAATTATTGAAATTAAAAATTAATTCGTTACATTGGAAATTTTTTTTAAAAAAAAAATCTAACTGAATAAAATTAAAACATTTTTTGTTTTTGAAAAGTGTAATAACTATATTAAAAAAATGAATTTTTTTTTTAATATTGGCAGTTAAAAAGTGTAACCCTATTAAATTTCCAACGTTGCGATATGTGAATTATAGGACAACTTTTTTAAATGCCTTAAAGAAATAGAAACTTGAATCTGTTTTTAATGTTTATCTTCTGAGAATAGCCGAAAATAATTGGTGATTATTGACAGCAGGTTCCACCCACCTCGTGTAACTAACCCCCCTCCTCCCTTCGTGTAATTCTCATCCTAGTAACTGTAATCGAATTGAAAGTCGACACCAAAATAGCAACAAACCTCAAACACAACCGAACTTTATCTACTCAAAACCAACATAAATTATAATACAAGCAAATTTACCGCTTTGTATTTATACGCTTATTACGTGACCATCCTTTTCCTTTAATACAGTACCTGTACTGCCAATTTCTCTGGAGGCTACAACGAAATTACTGTAATGTACTGTAACTGTATGGGTTTGTCACATTGCAATTACACTTCAGGAACTACGAAATTTCATATGCAAAATAAATAAAATATAATAATCATTTTAAAATAATGTGTTATTAAATTTAATTTAATGTTGAACAAAATAATGTTTAATACCAAAGTCTTTATTAAGTGCAAACAACATTTTATTTATATCGAAATTTGGTTCCAGGTATTTCGTTTTTATACGAAATTTCCATTTATAACGAAATTCTTCTTAATACGAATTTTTTTTTTCCATTATACGAAATTCTCATGTTAACCTAGAACGAAATGCACTACGTAAATTTTATTAGCAAAAAATCAATTCCTTTCGATTATTTTTGGTTATTTAATGCTTTTTCTTAGAATTTATTTCTTTGAATTACTCAATTTGACATTATTTTTTGTACATGTATTTTCTGTAATAAAATTGTATTGCGAATCCTCATAAACTTTGTAATAATTCTATTGTGGTCCCATTTAGTTTTTTTTTTTTTTTTAATGATTTTTCTCACTCAAATTCTTCGATGATTTATTTTGGATTTTTAGCCACACAAAAAAAAAAAAAAAAAAGTCTGGTAAATTTTATTTTGATTTCAAAGTTGTAAATATTAAAAGTCGAGTAGTAAATAATTTTGAAAGTCGGATTTAATGAAGATCTAAATACCTTCAACTGATTAAAATCGGGTTAATGGACGGCGCGTCACGTGTCCAGCGGTCGTCCAATCAAATGAGGCTTCGAAGGGGAGTTGGAGAGAGAGAGAGAGGGAGAGGTGGAGGGAAAGGGAGTGGGGGGGAGAGAGGGAAAATAAAGCCAGTCTCTCTTTTCTTTTTTACTTTTTATTCTTTTGGTTTGTTTAGTTTAGTGAGGATTACGCTGATCCATCAGGAGGAAACGAAAATGAAGGTGAGAACAAAAATCAATCAATAACTTTATTTTATTTTTTTATTTTTAAATGTTCTTCTTTATTTCTCATTATTTTTAAGAGTTTTATTTTTTTAAGAAAAGAATTATCAAGTTTTTTGTTTACTATTATTTTATAGTAAATAAAAATAAATTATAAGTTAAAAATTTATTAAAAAAAAAAAAAAAATCTCAAAAAAAAAAGCTTTTACCGGTATTAATTTTTTTTAAATAAAGTTTTTTTTTTTTTGTAATTTTAACAAACAATATTTTTAATTAACAATTTAATAAATAATACCTGTACATGTAAAATGTGTGTGTGTTTGTGTGTTTTTTTTTTTTTTTAATATTTTCGATTTTTTTTCTTTGATTTTGAAAGTAGAAATTTTTTATTTTCCAAATTTTAAGTTTTTTTTTAATGCAAAATATTTTTTTAAAAAAAACATAATTTTATTACATTTTATTTAAATAATTTTTTTAATTTCAATTTATTTTTAATTTTTATTTTTTTTCAAAGTTTAATTTAAAAAAAAAAAAAAGAAAAATTAATAACTTTTCTTGGAATTTGGACCAATTTTTTTTTTCTTGAAATGAATAATTATTGATGCAATAATTTGCCTAAATATTATTGACAAATGACTTTTCCTCAATGATGGATAACGTTTACGTAACGACAGATGACAAAATTGTCAATCAGCATTAATTGCAAAAAATTTTCTTGACCCAAATTTCTTTTTTTTTTTTGTTTTTGGTTAAAGAAATAGATTAACGGTTTTAAAGGAGACATTTTATGAGCTTTTAATAGTTGATTAGTTTTGATTATTTATTAGCATCTACTTTTATATTTCAATCTCACTTTGCTCTCAAATCTCAATTTATTTAAAACAATCTTTTGAGCCTTTTCTTACAAAATAAAAATACAAAATTAAAATAAAACTCCAAACATAGTTCATGGTTCTGCGCTTGTGCAAACCTTACAACAATCACGCTTTAAAGTTGCAGAGTAGAAATAAAAAGGGGATGAAAGTGCCAAAAAATAAACCTTAGAGAAAATAATAATAGTGTATCATAACTTCAGAAAACCCTAAAAATTTATTTTTGTGAGCTTTAAATGGAATTAACAAAACTAGTTGAAAGTGGTTCGATTTGACCTTGCTCTTACAGTAAGTACTTCATTATTAAGGGTAAAAAAGAAATTGTTTAAAAAACAAAAATAATCGCACCAAAAAAGATAAGAAAAGCCATTAAGATTTACACATAATTAATTGTGTTATTTCGTAACAAAAAGGTGGCGTGGGCAGACTTCAAAAGTACCGAAATTTTCGATATAACGGAAAATGTATTTTAAAATTACGGTGAATAAGTTTATGTGACTGTGTTCCAATTTTCACCATCTTTCAATTCTCTTTTAATATTCGTATACCCGAGGTTTTAAAAAATTTTAATCCAGCGAAGGAAATACATTTATTATCCAATTGAAAGAAAAGTTAACACACACAAAAAAAAATGTTGATTTTAAACCCTCTTTTTTTCTGAATTTTTTTTTTTTTTCGTATTCAGGTGAGTTGACCACAGAGAGAAAGAGTGGTCAGAGTGAGATAGAGAGGGGGAAGGAGTGGTCAACCGAGTTGGTCAAGTCGGAAATTGCTTTAACCCATTAATTAGCACGTCAAACAAAAATAATGAAATTAAACCATAACGAAAATAATAATGAACCGAAAAAAGGAAATGTGGTTATTGTTGAAATAAAACAATGCAAAAACATTTAATTAAAATTTACATAATAAAAGAAAGAATTAAAAAAAAAGCTCATTTGCACTTTCTCTCTCTCTCTCTCTCTCTTTCTTTATCCTCCTCGTCATCATCATCATCATCACTTCCTGTTCCTCCCTCCGAAAAAATTTGAATGTTATGAAAACGACAACAAAACCTTTTTTTTTTTTTTTTTTGCTCTGAATCTCTGTCTTTCTCTCCTTTTGTCTCTCTCTCTCTTTCTCTCTAAAAGAAGTGATAATTAGTTAAAATGAAAAGTAGTTGAAGGGAAGTGAAAAAGAGGTCACCTTAGGACACCAAACGGTGGGTGGTGGTTTTTTGGGTGGGTGGGGTGTGACGACCTAATTGAAACTTTTTATTTGCCACCTGTTTCGATCGAACTTATAAAAATTTATTTTATTTTTTTTGTGTGTGTGGAAAAATAAACAAGTTTAGCGGACAACTTTTCTGTCAAGATGTCTGTTGATCTAATTTTCGCTATCAAATTTAGGTCTTTGGGTGAACGGCAGGCATTTCATTACTACGAAAAGACGAGAAAGAAAAGTCTTTTCACTCCTGATTTAGCCAGAAGGAATTCTTACACCACATTCCTATCTCTCTTTCTCCACCTCCCTCTCTCTTTTCATCTCTCTTTAAACACAAGGGTGCTCGCTCGTTAAGTTCATTATACACACATCTTATATAAGATACAGTAGTAAAAATGTCAGAAGAATTATATCAGGAAGAAGAAAAAGTTTTGTTTCATTAAACTGAGATTTATTAATTTTATGCACATAATTAGTTTAAAAAAAAATGTATTGCATTAATTTACATTAAGTAAATTTTTATTGGAAGTGATTGGAAAGTTTTTGTTATACTGACAAGTGACTGTAAACTCACTTTTTATGTATTGTTTTATTATTTTTTGTTAAATTTTTAATTAAAAAAAAAAAAAAATTATGAGCTAATTTATTTTACTTTTGCACAAATTTCGTTATAAAGTTTAATTCAACAATATAGTAAGAAGGTTTAATTATCCTTTGCTCTAAAACGTTAATTAATTTGATCACACAAATAATTAAAATACAGTTAAGCAAACTAAAATTTGGGTTTATAAAAAATTTATGTTATAATATTCGTTATTTTGAGATTTTTTTTTCATCTAAAATTCTAAATTAATGAGAAATTTGAATGTTAAAAAAATGTAAACAAACATTATTTATGTTTAAATTTTAAATAGTAACCAATTTTTAATTAATATAATTTATTTTTTATATAGGTAATCCTCTGCATTTGCCTCCTCTTCTTCTTGTCCACACTGATCGAGTGTGACGAAAACAGTGGCGAGAGTTTCGCCCCCAAACCCCGTCCATCAAAAGTCTATCGAGGGAAGGTCAAGTTTTTAGGAATTGCGGAGGATGACGATGGTGATGATGATCACGATGACCACAAACAGGATGATGACAATGGTGACGATGATCACAGAAAGGGAGATGATGGTGACAACGATCATGATGATGGACACCATGATGACAATAGCAACTATAAAGATGACCATGATAACGATGGACATAGAGACGATGATGATAATCGTGATGATGACGGTGATCATGACAATGATGGAGACCACGACGATGATGCTGATGATGACAATAAGTCTGGCGACTACGGAAAACGACCTAATGAAGGCCAATATCAACCTAAACATCGAATTTTAGTCAAAGTCCGAGTTCCGGCCAAATCTTTGACAAGAAACCAAGTTGTAGGGACAATTGCTTCATCTTCAGATCATTACAGAGGAAAATCAATTAGTCAACAGTCGGCTGGATCAGCGCAGCAAGTGTTAGGGACAATTGCTTCATCTTCAGACCATTATAGGGGAAAATCAATTAGTCAGCAGTCGGCTGGATCAGCGCAGCAAGTGTTAGGGACAATTGCTTCCGCACCCTCGGCTTCGTACAGTCAACAACCATCAGGTGGAAAGCAATATAGTCACCAATACACAAAATCTATTTATGGTCAGAGTGGACAACAACAGACATCTGGAGCAGTCAGCCAAAATAACCATCAGTACACCAAATCCATTTATGGACAAAGTGCAGCTGTTGGACAAGCTAGTGTCACTCCAGCTAATATCATTTTAGTGTCACCAGCCTCTTACCAGCCCACTAAAATCCACCAACAAAAACAACAAGTTTTGTCCTCCGTGGATCAACCAGCAGCTGCTCCAACTGCGTCGCAGTCTGTGGTCGCTCCAGCGATTGAGCAACCGAAGAGAGTGGTCCAAGCACAAATTGTCCCAGTTCGTTTAGTAACTAAAGTAGCCAGCGTTACTCAAGCGCCATTGAGAGTGACGAGTGCTCCTGGAGCCACGCAAGCCCCGTACAGAGCCAGTCCGATCAAAGCTTACGCCGGCTCACACGTCAGACCTGTGGAAGAGATCCTCAAAGAAATTCAATACAGTCAAGGGAAACGACCGACAGTTGAAAGACCTAAAGTCCAACACGTGTTCAGACCATACCGACCTAGCGCGGTTCAAAACCCAGAAACAGTTACTAAAACTCTATCTACTTTCGAAGCGACGAAAGTGTCAAAGCCAGCGCCCACTGTCCAAGTAAAACGAGTGAAGGTTGTTCCAGTGGTTAAAGTTTATCGACCGGTCATTGTAGTGTCATCCACACCCAGACCAGTGGCGCCAACCACTATTACCACCATCTTTCATCCCAAACCTACCATCATCGCTCCTACCACTTACGCTCCGGTGATCAAGGTACAACCAGTAGTTCGTGTGCCCACCACTTACGCTCCTGCTGTGGTTAAAGTAGTCAAAGTGCAACCGCGACCGGTGCAAGTGACTTTTATTCAAGCTGTTAAACCACAACCTAAACCGGTTTACACTACATCTAAGGTACTTTCTCAAGGCGAAGTGTCGTATGGAACCAAAATTTCTAAGCCAACAATAACACTGGTTAAACATCCGCTTCCAACGCCTAAACCAGCCACCAAAATTTACGTGACATCCACCCAACAACCCGCAAAAACTTACGTACAATATCAAGTTCCGGTGGCTAAACCTTCTCCACCCGCTTACGTAGCATCGACATTTAGACCAGTTATAACACACGTCCAACATCCGGCTCCTACACCGAAACCAGCCACAAAAGTCTATGTAACAGCAGTTCAACAGCCAACAAAAACCTACGTACAATATCCAGTTCCGGTGGCTAAACCTTCTCCACCGACTTATGTTACATCGACAGTTAGACCAGTGATAACTCATGTCCAACATCCGGCTCCAACCCCTAAACCAGCCACAAAAGTTTATGTACAATATCCAGTTCCGGTGGCTAAACCTTCTCCACCTGTTTACGTAACTTCTTCCGTTAAACCAGTTGTAACTCACGTTCAACATCCAGCTCCCCAACCTAAGCCAGCTCCACCCACTTATGTTACGTCAACACTTCGGCCATATATCTATCCAATTGCCATTACACCAGTTTACGCAGTGAAACCAGTGGTAGCTCCTGCTCCAGCACCTCCTCCGGCTCCTAAACCAGTTTACGTAAATGTACCTACTCGCAAACCAGCCATCCTTTACATTGACCATCCCAAGCCTACTCCTAAGCCACAAGTGGTGCACATTCCAGTGGTCACACCCGTTTACAATGTCCCAGTTGCCACTCCCAAACCTCAAATTCAAGTTGCATTACCTCAACCACCTCAAAGACCGCAAGTCATCCATCACCATCATTACGAGGAGCAGAAACCACCGCCTGAAACTCAAACTAGCGTTCTTTCGGAAGTAGCTAAACCACCAACACGCCCTGTGGTCATCTCCGTATCAGTTGACCATTCACGCCCAGTCGTTGCTCCTACTCAAGCACCAGTAGTCATCGCGCCCTCTCAGCCGCTGCCCCCATTAAGACCAGTTCCCACAGCCCCACCCGCTGTCTCCCAAGTTGAACATCATCCACCAAAAGGCGCTCGTCAACCAGCTGTCCACCAATTCTTTTTCGAATCATTTTCATCAGTTCCGTTTAAGCCAGCAGTAGCTCCTCCCGCCACCAAAAAAGAAGTTTTATCTGAAATTGGACCACCCAAACCTCAGCCCGGGCCATCACACAAACCCACTGCTGCTGCTGCTGCACCATGCGCGCATTGTCCACCAATTCAATTTGTTCCAGTATATGCTGTATCGAGCGTTCGACCTCCAGTGGCCGTACAGCCTCCTCCGCCACCTCCTCCCAAACCAAAACCAGCGCCGCAGCCAATCCCGGTTGAAGGCTTCATCATCCACAACATCCGCCCTCATGTCAAACCACAACCTCCGGTTCAAACGGTCCAAGTGGTCAAACCTCAAGGTCAAACACCAACTCATCATAAACAATACTTCATCGGAATTCCAGTTATGCCCTCGCAACAACCGAAACCAGCCCCACCTCAAAAAGAGGCAGCCCCAATCATTCCGGCGGACAGGCCATATTTTAATCCCATCACGGTATCAGTAAAACCCGTCGTCACTACCATACACCATCACGGCGCTGGACATAAGCAGAAGGAAGTGAAGGAAGAGAAAAAGGAAGTCGCTCAACCTAACTATGGCCAAAAACACCACCACGTGCAACAAATTGTGCCAACTTATCAGATCGTGCCATTCTATTTTGGTCAAGTTGGGCCACAACAAACAGCGGCGGTTTTACCAGAAAAGGATGACGACGATGATGATGATGACGACCATAAAGATGACGATGGAGATCACAATGACGACGATGACCATCGAGATGATGACGATGATGACCATAATGATGGTGGTGGGTATGAAGAAAACAGAAGCCAAGTGTTAAGTCCTGTAGAAAACCAAAAACCACTTCCTCCTCCTCCGTCTCAGCAACCAATTGGCCTTCCACCTCAACAGCCGATGTTACCTTTCCAACCGCAATTTATTCCTCAACAACAGTTTTTCCCTCAACAACAACAACCGCAGTTCATTCCTCCGCAGCAGCAGCAGCCACCAATGATGTTTCAACAACAATTTCCTCAATTGGACGTGAGGCAATTTCAAGGCAACTTCGGCTTTCTTCAGCCTAAACCGACCATCAATCCCAGCCATCATCCCAACGCTCATATGAAGTCCAGCGAAAGAGAAAGAATAGCCAGAGGATTCAACCCGTTTCCGCCTCTTATACCTAATCAGTTCAACGTACCGACTCAAACCCTCTTAAGGAACATCCGCCAATTTCATAGAAATTAAAAATAGCATTTTGCCTTTTTTATGTTTTTAAATTTGATAAAATTGTACGATGAAAATGGAAAGACAAAAAAAAAAAAATGATAATAATAATTATTATTTTGGTATTTTATTATATTGTATATAAAATTATTATAAAATAAGTTTAATTAAGAAAAAATTTAATAATTCTTGGTAATAACAAAATACTCAAGTAATATTACCGCTTCTTCACTTATCTATTTGGGGCTCAAAAAAAAAATGAAATCATTTTCTTTTTAATATCAATTAACTGCAATAAAATAATGGGGAAAAAAATAGAAAATAAAAATTTTGTTTTTAAGTTGAAACCGATGCAAAACGATGAAAATTAACGCATTTTTTTTTTTTTTTTGAAATTTTAAAATGTTGTCATAATAAATATAAGAATATATTTTTTAATATTTTTTTGATTAAGTCTGTCGTTTTTAATCTTAGTAAATTTTAGTTCGTGTAAACGACCTTTCATCAGCTTTAGCTCGCAACAATATGCAATAGGAGTTCACTTTAAGGAGGGGAGATAAAAGGGTTTAAATCAGCTGTTTCAAAATGATAGAGGGGATTTGAAACGCCTTGATAAGTTAACTTCACGAATATATCTATTCTCCCTTTATTTAGATGTTGAAGAGAATGCACTCGTCTGTTCCCCCAGATTTCCGAAGTTTTGGATAGCACGTGGTCAGCTACAAACTGTGATTGAAGACGGACGAAACATTTCTCTCCGTTCATTGGATTTTCATCGAAATCAACGTGAATAAAAAGCAAAGTTTTATTTTAATCTAGGTAAGATTTCAATTTAAAATAATAATTGTTAGAACATAAAATATCACTTGTATTGGTCAGACAAAATCTCTTGGAGAAACCCAATCAAGAAATGGCTATATGTAGGCTACCTTAAACCGATTTTCTCTATGAAACGTAGTCAGATTTAGTTATATAATATGCTATTTTAATTGAGAAAAATTATATTTATGATTTGCTTCTAAATCATATAAACATAGCACCTCATACATTGTCATATAGGTTTTTTTAATTGAAAAATATTGACATTATTATAGCTACCGTAGTATTTATGGCGCCTGCAGGTGAACCGGAATGAGCTGGTTGCTAATAATTTTAATCACATGTGGAAATTTCTTTGAGAAAAATAATTTCAAATTGTTTGTTTTTTTACTAGTTATTGTAACGCTGTATCGATTAAACAAAAGGAATATTCTCAATTATTTTCGTTTATAGATGAAATAATATGGCTTCACCCAAAAAGAGCATCGATGACGAAATGTCTAAATTAAATATTTCACCGAATGTGCCCGAAGAAATTGTTTCCCCGAGGTAATCTTATTATATTCAACTATATATTAATCTTCATTCGAGCAAAATAATATATTTTTTAATTTTAATTAAAAAGAACGTCACGTAAAAGAAGATCGAGGATTTGGGAGTCGAGTGACGTGAGCGACCCTTCTTCATCTCAAGCCATCGAACAGCTGTGGAAAAAGTGCGGTAAAAGTCAACTTTACAAAGGCGACATGGACGGTGATGTATTTGCGTTAGAATGCGATCGATTGTTCAGCAGTCTCTACAAAATGTCTTCTCAGGAGTTAACGTTGATAGAACGTGGAACGGTGGGCCAGAGCGCGAATAGCCGTTGGCACCCGGAATGCCGAATCCGATTGAACGCTTGTCATTTCGTGCCGACGGTTCACGACGTACCGAAGTTTTTTGGTGGAAGAAATGTTGTCTTCGCCGTCGTTGACTCCGGAATCCAGGTACCTCATCTGCGCCATTCTCGCCTACCAGAATTTTAAAAAGCTTAAGGTAGATCCCCGCTGCCTGTTCGTTCATCGGGAGTGGGGTTATCTGTGCGCCTCGCCCGATGGTCTCATCGCACTAGACGGGACCTTAGTAATCAAGTGTCCTTACGCCCCTCTACGATAACCCTAAGCGTTGTGCGGGAGTGGACATTTAAGGCGCGTTTCTGATGAGGATGAGCCGAGAGTAATGCTGAGGCGAGAGAACAACTTTTATTACCAGATTCAGGGACAGTTGGAGATTACCGACAAGTACTTCTGCGACTTCGTGATGTGGAATGTAAGCGGCGGCATCACGCACATCGAACGGGTTTATCTTGATCGATTAGTGTGGCTGAAAATGTTTCCCAAACTGTAAATATTTTATATAAGGTCGCTGCTGCCGGAACTTGTGGATTCCAGATAAGCCCCAGGTTTACCCATTCGAGAACCCGATTTCGTGCTGGCTGCCATTGAAAGAAAAGAACCTTAAAGCTGCTGCAGCGCGAGTCGTTTAATTTGGCAAGTTAAGACTGGTCTTAATAATAATATGACACTTAACTCGAAATTAATAATATTTTTTGAGGTTTCTTTTCTAATAGTTTGAAAAAGAATTTTAAAGGACGCAAACCTTTTAAGTACCAATAACGATTAACAGATTTTTTTAAAAAACCATTTTTAATTTTTTTAAAAAATAATTAGACAACTGTTTTAATAATTTTTTTTGTTTTGTTTTGGGTATTTTTGAAAAGTTTGTCTTTTTTTATTTTGTTTAAGCATCAAAACTCAGCAGAAGTGAACAACTTTAAATTGCCAACTTTTTTTTAAAATTAAATTTTATGTAAAGGAACCAGTAATAATTTTTTTTTATATATAGATCTCTTCTCTAATGATCTGATCATGGAATAGGAATTAAATGAGAAATAATTTATTGGTACTATGTCATTTTTTTTTAAAAAAAACATGTGCTTTAATATTAAATTTTATTTGCGCTTTGTTAATAGGGAATTCAAAAGTGGAAATTAAATCCGCGTTCGATACACAAGACATTATTTACTTTGACCGTGGACGAAATACTGTAGATCGACAACAATCGATTACGATCCGCTGTTGCTAAGGTAGGATTTTTACCT
>JAQGAZ010000999.1:0-39003 GCA_034692225.1 Polydesmus complanatus
ACATACCAAAAAATTAGAACTACCCCCAACTTTTGCAAAATTAACATTAGCTGCCGTCTCTATTTCCTGGAGTAAAAAGCTAGTTTTAGTCTATGAAAATGCGATAACCCGGATAATACTTAATAAATTAATATATAAATTTATTTAACAAAGCTTTAATTTTTTTTTTGTGGCAAACGAATAAATTATATTAAAGAAGTGGAAATAATTGAAATTCGTCGCCGAAAAAAAGGAAAAAAAATACACCGCATAATTTTATAGAATATTCCTTTTTAATTTCCGTTGTCACGCGAACCATGGAACAAACAGCCTTATATTTTAATAATGTGACAGATATTGAATTTTTTTTCGTCCCATTTCCTCTTTCGGCAACCACCTACACCACCCTCACGATGAAAAGTCAAAAAATAAAATAAAAAAAGAAGACAAAAGCGAATAATGTTAGCGGAAGTTTTCCAGCATTCGCGCATGCGTGCTGCAATCAGCTCGCGCTTCACGTTCTCTTCTTCCCTTTCCAGCTAAATAATATAAAAACACAGTCACGTTTTGGGCTCTGTTTATGTAGAAAAGCAACGTTATTTTATTTCGATTAACTTTCCCAACGGCATGTGTGTGCGTGTGTCTAGGGGTGTGATAGGGTGGGTACCTCGTTGCGTTCCGCTGTTTTAAATAAGCCACGTGTTATGCGCACGAACACTAATAGCATATTAATGCGACGATGAAATCCAATGGGATACCGCAGGACGATCTCAATATTTGCAAATCAATGGCAAAATGCCTGCTCAATCTCCAAAAAAAAATAAGTTTCTGCGTTTCCATGGGTTTCGCCATGGAATTCCACCACCGGTTTACCGCTGTTTAATCATCGCATTATCTCCGCTAGAAACTCGAAGCACGCACGCGCAATTGGCATGTATACGGATCAATCTGCTTGATTTTTCTTCATTTTTTGTAACTAGTCAACAAATCAATTTCGAAAGAAGAAGGAAATTCTATTGCGTTTCTTTAAAAACGATTTTAAAAAAATACTTCCGCTTCCTTTATTGAAAGAGTCAAATAGCGATAATAGAGATTCGCGCCGACTTCGATCTCTACGTGTACCGAATAGATTTGCGCGACGTGCGAGAAAAAAGTTTTCGATAATCTCCTAAAACAACGGCAATTAATTGCAAATTACCGTTTTATTAGTTGCCATTTGGTTTAAAATTAGTTACGGCTTTCAATTCGTAGAACACACAAACTGTCAAAGTTCAAGCAATACTTTTTTTTTTAAAAAAAAAAGTTCCTTTTATAATTATTACTCCGAGTATTACTGTATTATAGAAAGTTAATTAGAAAGTGTAGTTAACGTTAAAACCAATACTCAATTATCTAAAAAATAAAATATACATGTACAATAAAATGAATTTGTTGAAAAACTATGTACCGGTAAATTGAATTTTGATCAATAAAAATTTAGGTAATTTGAGTTCCCCGAGGGAAAAAATAGTATTAACTAATTTATAGAATACAATATTGCGCGCAACCTAAATGGAGCAAACATTACAGAATTTCAACTCAAAAAAGTGCGCAAAATGTTGAGTGACGGTTTTCAATTTACATAGTAGAAAAAACCGTTAACTGTTTGTCGAAAATTTAAAAGTACGCTGCTGGGCATATCGTGACCATATTTAAGCAATCTATTTATCCTTAACATAGCATTCGAAAGGTGCCAAAAATAATTTTTTAAAGTCATTTCTAAATCGCAATATTAGAGCTTCAAAAATTGTGTGGAATTTCCTCAGGCACTAACTTTCGCTTTCGAGTTTGAATGCGCACGCCTATACTTCTACGAGAAGTGAGCCCACGGATTTATATAACTATTATATACGAGTAGAATAAGAAAAAAATCTTAAAAAAAAAAGTGTCATCCAAAAGACGCAACAGATGATAAAAGATAAATGCTTCGAAGCGCTCCTTAGTAGCGTTCACATTTTCTTTACATCACTACGTTGCTTCCCGCAGTTTCTTCAACTTTAAATATAAAAACCAAGAATCAATCTGGCGAGTATTTTGCGTCTTCTCGCATGCGCAGTTTCTTGCAAGACTGGTATCAATTCGGTATCAAAACTTTTATATTTTAACTTAACAGAATCTGCGTTGTTTTTTATTTTTAGAATTTTTGCAAAAAGTTTAATTGTTTATGATTTCAACTTGTCGGAATTATGGTTATTTGAGGCTATTTTGTCGTGTCACAATTTTAATTTTAGATGTAACCGGCCAATTAAACAAACTTTAATTATCGCTGTGTTCTGCTTAAAAAATTAATAAATAGGAGAGGTTACCTTAAATAATAACACGCTTTAACAAAAATTAATTAATTTCTCTCACAAAATAAGCTCTGAAAACGCGGTCTTTCAACTTTACGAGCTTCTGACTAAAAAAATAAATCCCCGTTATTTTTCAGTTGTCTTTTTCCAGACCTTAACTTAATTATCCGATTCCAACTTGACCTTTGACCGATGGCTATGGCTTTTCCCTAGCGGCGCCATTTCCTTTCAACACTTCGCAGATGGCGCTCGAGCCATTTAATTTCATTTTAATTTTAACGAAGCGTAAAAATAACAAAACAATATTTTGATCTCCAAAATTAATAATAGATAAGTTGTTGGATGTTGCAAATCGTAAATGACTGTTCGTACTATTATTATTTGTAGCGAATGGTCAGTTACGGGTGAGTGATGGGTAAACGCAGCTTGAAGCTGTCATTGCTCATTTAGGTTGACCACACTCTTATCTAATTCTTCGCTGACAACTCGCCTTACATTCTCGTCGTGAAAATGAACACTGACCATCATCTCTCGTTGGCTACTTCATCAAAAACATTCTACTAACACCACCACTTTGTGCGCTTTATTGATAAAAGAAACAAAAGAACAAAATATAAGAAGAAGAAAATCGATGGGGATTACTATCAAGGGGAAAAAAATCTTAATTTAATTATAGCACAGCTTTCTTACACCGAAATGAACATCAATGCTGAAAAGCGAAATTCTTTGCACAACAAAATGGTAGCACGGGAAATACAATAATTTGAAGTTCCAAACCAAGTTACGAAAAGTTCACCTAACCATTTTGGAATAAACACGACGAAATGTTATTTGACGCAAACATTTTTTTTTCTTTTTAGGTAATATTGTTATTCGGTATACCATACTGATTTTTTTAAAATAAAAAAAATAAAAAAATAACTTCCTATAAAACTTAAGGTTTTTTCTTATTTAACTACGTTCAACGAAAATGTTGTTTTAGAACTTTACATAAAAATTTATATTTCTAATCATTCATTGCTGTTTTCTTCCGCCACCACAAAATTACTTTGTTATTGAAAATCTCAGTACAATTTGCTCAATAACAATAATAATAATTTTGAGCTTTACCAAGCACAGAAAAAACTTATACAGTACCGGTAGTTAAAAAAAAATTTTTCTTAAAAAAAAAGGCGTGTTGTTCAAAAAGGAATCAATAACAATTTATATTTTTAATCATTTATAGCCCTATACGTCGCTACTGTATGTATGAATTTATTACCCTTTGCAATTGCGGTATATTGTTGGTAATTTGGTATAGCATTCTTTCAATGGAATACTGGTAAACAATTTTGAATTTATTATTCGTTTTTATATTACCGGTAATTTTTATATAGTACTGTAATAACAATTTTTAGTATGACTTACTCGATAAATTATTATTGTTGAACTTTGCTAAGCAAAAAAATAAATAAATGCACAAGTTAAAATTTTCAATAATAACTTTTTGCAAAGCTTCAGGTTATTTTTTATTTATTTATTTAATTACATCTAATAAAATATTGTTTCAAAAAAAGATTTAATAAAAATTTAAATTTTTAAATCATCGTCGCCGTCTACGTTGTTATGAATTAATTTATTAAGTCTCTCTATAATATTGACATAGCTTTCATTTTAGGTATATTCAGAACAACTTTCTTAAAATATTATTAATAATAATAATTCCAAAAAAACCTAATCAAATTAATTTTTCGAACTAATTCAATAAAAAAAAAAAACTTGATTAATAAATTGTAAAAACAAATTAAAAAAATTTAAATTTATAAAAAAAAAAAATTTTTTTAATAAATTTTAAAAAAAAATTTTTAAAATTTTTTTCCCCCCCCCCCCCCCCCCCCAGACGAATATACCGCATTCATTTTCCTTTTTAATTAAAAGCCTATCATTTCATCGTCGCTTGGTACAAAATAAATGCGAATGATGACGTCAAGCGCTTTTTAATCGATGAGGCTCGAATTTATGATACGATATAATAATAAAACATCATTATAGTAAAAAAAATGATTAATCTTAATCTGACAAGATTAAATTGATGAGTTTTACGATGAGCGATGGCAGACGACGCTCTGTCAAACGCAATAACGAATCTCTAAACTCTAAAAAAATAAAATAATAATCAATCTATAAAATAGAATAGAGAACAAAAATAGAAAGAAAAAAAAAATTGTGGTCGAATGGAACGCGACGAAAGCGATGAGAGACGGTGTTAAAATGGTCGTTTTAACAGAAAGAATAATACGTCGCTAGTGTGGATTAACATAATAGTCCTTGAACAGACCTCACTAGCCGATAATGCCCGCCCATTACTCAGCATTAAATAGCAAACTAAGTGCGAGTGGCGTGTCGCCATGGCCAAATTTAAATCCGTTTCCACTAAATAAATAAACAACGATTAATCCCTTTTAAATAGCTACTGTACTCGAACGGAAATTAAACGATAAAATTGATTCCCGTTTTATTTAATCTCACTGCCGGTCAATTCTTTGTTTTACCGCGGCAATATTAATGCCCAATTCTCTTGACAACTTTTCAGCTCGAGCAGACAGATGCGTGAAACTTGGATTTTTGACTAACTGCAGTAAATTTACAAATTCAGCAAGTCTTTAGATTAAGGTTAATCATTATTCAGAACAGATGATTGTCCTGACTCTCCTGAGAATTGTAAAGGGTTTAAATTTAGTTAAATTCAGTAAAGACTTCGTCCTCAAAACTCGCCCTGAGAACCTAAAATTAATATTATTAGAAGTGTTAAAAGCTAGACAAGATTAGCTAGAGAAGATGCTCTACGGAATTATAACCATTTTGTTGGTTTAATTCTACATGTTAGTATGGTTAATATTATTATCAAGCATTAGAGATTATAAGAAATAAAGTTTAATTTACTTTTTATTGACCTACGCTGTACGTTCAATGTCATACAAGATTAACAAACTGAAAAGTAAACATTACTATACAGTACAGTATACGACATATTATTCTCGTATGTCTTATTTCTTTTTTTTTTTTTTTTTTTACGTTGATGACATTTTGATTTGCCCAAAAAAAATTATTTTTTACGCGGTTAAGCAAATTTGTGTAGCATAAGATGAATTAATAAAAAAATTTTTTTTATCTACTTATTAGGCTAATTAGCATGTAGAAATGGTAGCAATTAAACGATCAAATTGCGCGTTTTTGGTAATATGTAAGTGACGTGTATGAAGATTAATGACCACGCTAAACCTTAACTCGCGTTATACAGCGATTCCATTTATCACACGCACACACACTATTTGACGCTAATTAACTTCTCACTTAAAAAATAATAAAATTAGTAGATAGAAGTTTGAACAAAATTTAGTTAGAAAGACACCGAGGGACTTGGAGGATTCAATTTCAAATTAAATACTCGACTTTGCTTCAATAATTAACCGTGTTTTATCGAAGAAATTCAATTAATCACCATTAAAAAAAATCCAGGCAACTTAATAAAAAAAAAAAAATATTAATTGTCAAACAAAATCTTGGCATAAAAATCAACAACGTAAAAAAAATCTCGCTGCTGTTTCGTCTCAACTCAATCATTGCCACTATAAGTCTCCCGGGCTCTGCGTCCTCGTTTTTTTAAACATGAAACTTTCCCGGTTTGTTTTCATTTTTAAAATATTAGTTCATTGTTTTTTTACCATATTCATGAATAAAAAAAATATATATATACAGTATATACTGGTAATAGCAAATCTGAACGCGGCAACATATTAATATTGCTCTATATTTTCATGTTGTTATATTCCTGTAGTTCGTTTGATTTCTTTTCATTTTTGAGTTTTGCGTCCTGACCTTTTCAGACTGTATCTAAGACATAAACCCAAAGTTTGAATTTAATCAACATTTTTATTTTTTTTAAAACAATCTGTTGTATCATTGTGTTGTAATTGTCCTTAATCCATTGTTTATCTTTTTATGATCAGTTTTTTTTTTTTTTAAGATTTTTCATCATCAATATCCCGACTCAATAAATACCTTTAACTATACTGATCAGAAATATTTGAAATTTTCTGAAATAATAATAATACCGGTATAAAAAAAATTATTTTATTTTAATAAAGTAATAAATTGAGTTTTCAAATAATTTTCAAGAAACAGGTGCATTGCGCTATTATTAATGTTAAAAAAATTAAAGTAAAAATGTGATCATTTTTACTCGTCTATATAGCACGATGGCAATTTGCTCCGAAGAAAAAAGCAAATATTACAATCGCATGGCTTTTTTAGTAGAAATTTCAATTTATTACGACTATTTTGTCTTAGTCTTGATCGACGTAAACTTACTGCAACGCACCCTAAAAATTTTATTACTACTGTATTTATAGTGCATAAAAAAAAGCTTGTCATTTTTTACACAGTATATTATGTTTGTTAGTGTATGTACACGTTTGAAGAATATCTAGTCCACTTAAACACATCCTAGTCAACGTGCACGCTTACTACGGTTAACACTTATACTGTAACATATTTTTTGTTTTATAGATTAACTGAAAACTCTGGATTTTATAGATTTGTGATGTTCCCCAAATGACCGATTCAATTTTTACCCTACGTTAACTTTTACCCATAGAAAAAGTTAGCCAGTCTATTATTTAGGTAACCTATTATTCTTCAACCGAAATTTGACGTCGAAAAAAAAATAAATAAATAAAAGTTTAACCAAAAAAAAAAAAAAAAAGAAAGAAACGCACTCCCTGCATTTACTTAAATTACCAAATAAAAACATTTTTATTCAACGGAATTTCGTTTATACCGTCACCTATTGCTAATATAATACATTCACCAGCGACGTACTAGATCTAAAAAAAAAAAAAAAAACAGCACTGAGCGCGTGTTTGGAAAAGGAAAAAAAACAAACCCAAGCAGTCAATTTGCCGTGGACGACAAGAATAATGCGCGCGTTAAAAAAAAAAAAAAGAAAAAAGAATTAGAAAAAAAAAAAGGCTGCGACGCGGAAGTCGTAGGGAGCTTTTGAAACGTCGCGTTAAATTTCACTATTACACGCTGATAAGAAACGTTAGGTGAAATTGAATTTGAAAATAAAAATTTGTAAACCTCGCCTCATCTAGGGTTAGTCGTCGCGTCTGCCTCGGCTTAAACTCGCGCCGCCCGTCATTTTGCTACAGCAACGGTATCAGATAAGAGCCCAGGCTGCCGATGGAGCGGCGGAGGGAGGAGCGAAACCTGAGGAAGGACGTTGCCGGAGAGTTAGTGCGTTTTATGATCGACATTTTTTCGCTGTCAATTTTTTTTTTTTTTTTTTTTTTGCGGAGAAGATAATAAAAAACCATCGGTGATGTCGTCGAGTGAAAAGTCTACCTTAACAAATTGCGAAATTTAAAACACTCGCAACACTACTAAGAAAAAAGGAATAAGAAAAAAACGCCTCATAGATACTAATAAAGTCTTGAAATCCAGCTAGCAGACGACAGTATAAAGTTCGGTTCATCTTTTAAATTGCTCTTACATTCCGTTTACTATCTTCTTAGATACTTAGTTTAAAAAAAAAAAAAAAAAACTACCGGTACGAAAGAAGTTCATTTATTTTGATATAAAAACAGATAAATCGCGGTTTAATAAGACGCTAAAAGAAGACTTTAAAAATAAAAATGTGCTTCGTTTTCCTTTACAATAATTGAAGAAATAAATCTAATTTAAGTTCGATACAGTAATATGTTTTTTTTTTTTTAAATTATATTAAATAAAACTTAAATTTTTTCATCATCTAGCACCATTGTCCAAGTGAGAATTTCATCACAGTACTTGTTTTACCATACTCATTAAAGTACAAAATTCAAAAAAATTACGCTATAAATCTAATGAAAACATAAAAAAAAAAATTAAATGTTACAAAATTTTATTACCTTTTAAATACTCATACAGTAAAACCTCTATTTCGAGACCACCGTCGAGACCGATTAAAAGTGATCTTTAAATGGAGGTGGTCTTCAAATCTGTGAGTGCGCAGAATGTTACTGCGCATCATCTTAGTAGTCTTGAAACAGAGACATCCATTGAAACTGGGACTGAGAATAGAGGCGGGTCCACTATTAGAGGTGCATTAACATGAAAAAGTGGGAAAGACGTATTTGAGGTGGTCTCAAAACAGAGGTGGTCTCGAGTAGAGGTTTCAATGTAATATTAATACTGTAGTAATACAAATCTGACAGTTATGGGTTCCGCTACTACCAAATTTAGTTGTAAATTTAAATGTTTTAAGCAACTTTTCAAAAGGTATACAAAAATGGCTAAATTTATCCCTTTGCTTTCCCTAAACCGAGGTCAAGCAAAAACCTAAGCCATATACGGTTTGTTCTTTACGAATTGGGGTTTTTATAAAAGCTGGATCTACGTCGTAAAGGCGTTTCATGGACAGAGATAAAATCTTTTCCCGTTTTAGATTTGGTTTAACGAAATCGATTTATTAGTGGCCAATTTGTCAATTGTAAATAACGTTTATGCAGCGAATTATGCATATCCAGTGCAGCTTTCCAGTGCTCATTGTTCATTTTTTCACTAAGGCTTTAACATCGCGATACATTACATGCAATCAATTACTTTTATAAACAAAAAAGAAAAAAAAGTTACAGGAAAAAATATGATAAAAAATTCCATTTTTTGCACTCGCGCAAAAGTGCCATTCAGTGGGTTCTATTTGACAGCACACAAAAAATAAATAAAACAAAAATACTTAGAAAAAACAAAAGTGTATATTCATTTCCCATAGTCGTAAAGAAAAACATTTCAATAAAAGTCGGCGCAAAACGATACACGTGCATTTAAAAACACCCTAAACGATGTTTTCATCTCTCACCCCCCCTCTCCTCTAACCCACCAAAAATAAAAAGTATGTATGTCAAAAAAGTTTCCTCTACCGTACAAATGTCTTTACTGAACGTTTAAAAAACAGTTGAATAACGTGTTTAAAGTTAATAGCGCACTTAGCTTAATTACGCAAACAAGTTCGTATTTGTATACAGTATTATACCCCTGCATACAGCGGTAGGGTACTTTAATTACCAGAAAATACAATTCACACCCAAAAAAGTCGTATCAAACGTAAAACCAGATAATTAAAGCAGTGTATAGGGCGATGTATCGTCATGTTTTTTGGTTACCTCGACCAATTTATTTCGTTTCGGAAACAACGCAAATAGTCCTCGAGCGGCACTGTCAATGCGCCACTTAGCGCCCATTTTTGGGATGATTTCCCTCCGCTCTACTAATTTAAATACAGTACCTGTATAGAAGAAAATAAAAGAAAGAAGATGAATCGCTTTTATTCCAACTTTAAAAAAAAAAAAATGGAATAAAGTACAGTAATGTAGTTGAAAGTAAAAAAAAAGTTAACGTGTATTTTTTATTCTGTGCCCTCAAATATAATCATTCGACGAACAGAACCTACGGAGACAATTTGAAACAGATGTCAAAACGTGACGCAACATTTTCCATTCTAAAAAAATAAATTATCTCTCTTTACTTAACTCTGACATTTCCCCCCCCCCCCCTCCCCTTCTTATGTATTACTGTTTTTTTTTTATTTTGCTTTTCTCTCTTATACAAAAGCTATTACTGCATTTATTTTTTTGGGTGTCGTTTAAAAATATTCCGAGCCACTTTTTCGAGATAGGGAATTCGCGACCAAATTTGACGAGATTTTAAAATTGGGCCTAGGAGAAAAACGAAAAAAAGCTAAACTTTTTTTTTTAAAAAAAAGCGTCGCAATTCCCCACCCAAACCGTTTTGAATCAAATTTCGAAATAAGATTTTTTTTTTTGACAAAAATAAAGAAAAATTTAAAAAAAAAAATTTTTTTCTTACCATGACGTAAATCGTCGGTTTAAAAAGTGAATCGCATTTTCGTAAGTGGTTTTTGGCGCGATATATATATATCGTTATAATAAACGCAATGCTGTTCCGAATTTAAAATAATAACGACAAAACGATGTGGTATTTCGATGCACCGCGCGTATGGCAGTTACTACGCCCGCGCACTACCAAACCCGACAGCGTTAGGTGGTCCACAAAGAAAAAGAAAGTCGCACGTGTAATCAATCGTCTGCATTGTCCTAAGAGACGACTTGAAATACTAAAAAAAGCGTATAAAAATAAAAGTCGCCGACACAACCGTCTTCCACACAACAAACATTTTCATGTTAAATATCGACTTTCGTATAGAATGCATTTTTTTAAAAAGACAAAAAAATGTTTTCTTTTTCAACAATCGATATTTAAATGCTTTTTTTTGTGCTCGATTCTGCTAAATTCAACTTTGATACTTACACAAAGTTTAATACTTTGATTGTCCATAATAAATACAGTAGCCTACGTGTAAAACCGTTGGTGAAAGAATTTTTAAAAATATAAATTTTGTTGTAGGAATTACAGTAGGTCAATCACATTTTTTTTAGAAAAATCACGAAATTTATTTCTAAAATAATAAAATAAGCAACAATAAAATAATAATTATAAACCCCCATTTTTATTGTGGAATGATTTCGGTGAATTAAAATCGCAAATGCAGTTGTCCGCTTATTGGTGCAAGTTCTTCAGTTACAGTAAGTATAATCGGTTATCTACGGTATACCGATGTCGTTCACAGAACTAAAAACCGTTATAAAAAAAAATACATGAAAACGATGGGGGAATAATAGAGAACGCAGGTTCAAGGTTTTATTCAAAGCCCAGATTACTAAAAATAATTATCCGTGTTCGCATTAGTTCAATGCATAGAATCATAAATACAAAATCGGGCACAAGTTACAGCAATAAAATAAACGATTTTTAATATAATTTAATAATATACCAATTTTTAAAAAATTCATACATTTTTTGAAAAATTTTCCGTCAAATTTCGTTTATACGTGAAACCACAATAAATAACAGAAGACCTTAAAATTCCGGAAATAACAAAAATTGTTACATTTTAGTAAATTAACCTCGACTTTTGTTTAAAATAAAATAAATCAAAAGATTTTTAATTACCAATGTAAAACATTTTCCGGAGAACCGAAGATGTTTTTCGGAAGAGTACACAATATCATTTGTTTCCTAACCATTTTTATCTCTCTATCTCACGTTATTACAATTTTATGCGGCACGCACCAAATCCAGTGCAACAGCTGTTGCATTGCATAACTAATATTGTATATCTCTTCGATTGTATTGAATTTTTGTGCCGATGGAATCCGATATAAAAAAAAAAAAAATTGCAACAAAACTTATATTAACTTATAAAATTCTTTTTAAAAAAAGAGTAAACCATAAATTTTTTTTTAAAGTAATTACATGTTGCTAAATATACTTTAAATTTTCTAAAATATATATGCTGTAAGTTATTAAAATTTTGCTAAAAAAAATTATTCCAAAGCATTGTACTCGACAGAACGTGTAAAATAACGCCGCCAATAAACCACGTATAATTATTTTTTTAAATTTAAATCCGATTATTAACGCTTACATGAGCTTTAAAAATTGGATTTATTTCTAAAAATGTAAAGTTCATTCTAATATCTCGCTACAAACTTTTTCCTATCTGCACGATAAAATAATTATATATATTTGTGCAATTGGTTACGAGAGAAATTAAAAAATTGTTTCCCTAAATTCAAAGAACCAAACTTTATTTTCGTGATTTTAGAAAGACAAAGTAACGTACAGTATATTAATAGGTATTATTAGGTGACCAGTTTCAAAACTTTTAACGCTTTGATAATACAGTAATTATTATTCTGAAAAATGGAAATTGCATTCGTTTCCATCATTTTCTGCCTGACGCCTCCGCCTAAACTTCTAGATCGAAGTTGAACCCCGCTCAACAACCCCTTCTCGTTTCTCTTTTAACCCTCAAGTTAAAGTGGAAAAAAGAATAGGCTAGGGGTTATTTTTTTCGACTCAAATTGGAATTGTATATCAGCTGGCATTCGAAATAGTAATGTCGAATGCTAGCTAGCACTCTATCCATATCCGTGTATTGTGGGGAGGAGGTTGAAAGAGATGGCGCCACAACCACTTCCTTTTATGCCCACGAGGAACAACGTACGTGGTTGGAGCAACGCGTGACGTACGTTGAAATGGAAAATCTAAGCAATTTTAGTCGCTCGATGCTTACGAATAAATAGAAAAAAGAAAAAAACATGTTGAAAACAGCTGGAGCAAAATATTTCAATTTGAACCTTTTAAGGACCATTAAACCGTTTCGCCTACCCCCCCCCCCCTCCCCCTCATCCCCTACGCTCACCCGAGAAACGGGGAAGATGTAATAATATTATTAGGGTTGACGAAATCTGATTCGAATCACCTGAGCTTACCTAATTATTCCTATCGAGAATTATTCCTATCGAAAAAAACGCTATGCTTATTTAAAAAAAAACCGGTGATATCAAATAACTAAGTGAATGCATTAGCGGAACTTCAAAATAAATTGCAAATTTTTATTTAAAATATTGATAGCTTAAAATCTTTCAAAAATCTAATTTTTAAAAGTTACTCTTAAAATAATAATAATAAAAACGCAACAAGGCGGTATTTCTGCCAAAAGTTTATCCCGCATTGTGTGACGTTACGCAGTTTTTGTAAATCATTGCAGCGTACCTGAAAATCCATTTTACAAATCAATATTTCCCCTCCCCCCGCCTTTTCAAACATAATTCTTAAAATATTGCTCAAATAATTTGAGTTAATTTTAAACTAAGAATTTAACCGAATTAAAATCAATAATTAATTAATTTTTTTAAAAAGAAAATTTTTTAAGGCGAAAAACTGTGTACAGCGGCTTTTTAAAAACTATAAAGTAAAACGGTAGAAGCGATTATAAATTAACTAAACGTATTTTATCAAGTACCGTAACGATATTTGCAAGAGTCTTTTATTTTCTTCTTCGACCTCAAATTAATAGCAATGTGATTGACATTACGCAGGAAAAAAAAAACGCGCGTCATTAAAATATAAAGTTTCGAATAAAAATTAACGTTTAAGTCCGCGTGTAATTAAGGTAATTCGAATACCAGTAAAAGAATGAAAGCCATTTCAAAAATAAAATAAATAAAAATAATTATTGTGACATGTCTAGAGTTAAGTAAAAATTGCGAGCGTTTAAGCGCGCATGCGTGATAATAAAAGGCGGGTCCTTACCGGTTGAAAAGTGGAAACTCCAATTAGATGATCTTGAATAAATTCCCGAAATTCATCAGCTGAGGCGGTTGCGAATTGGTCGGATGAGCAAAGTGGGTGGAAGGGGTGATGAAGCACAACAAGTGCGGCTCATTTACATTTTATCCGAGTTCACGTCGCACTCGTACACTAGAGAAAAGATGGAGAAAAAGAGAAAAAAAAAATCTTAATATATAAATATTAATAATATCTTGAGAATATCTCAGCGGAAAGAAATGAAAAGATACAATTAAAAAAACCGCACACACAAGTAAATAATTAGTTCACATCGAAATCTAATTAGCATATAAATAAAAACAAGAGCTTCGTTTCAGTTCTGCATTCACCGCATTTCATTAACTTTTAAATAAAATTAAAAGATTTGCGCAATTAAAATTTTAAATTAAATTCGGAAATTTCGTCTGCCAGCTATTTCCGCAAAAAAAACCGATTGACGATAATTATCATTATTACGTTGCCGTTTAGCGCTCATTAGGTATACCGTATACGCGTACGGTGAAGTTCGTTAACGAGCTGCGCTAACGACAGTCAACTGTCGCGTTTGGTCGTTTGAAATAAATGACAGCACTAGAATTACATCGATTTTTTTTATATAATATATTATATAATTAATTACGCAGCGCTAAAATAATTTACCACACAAATCAATCAAGAAAATACCGTACTGTAATTTTGAAAAGTTGCTCAGCGCCCTTGTATTTTTTATGCGTCGTCTTTGCCAGTTTGTTTAAAAAATATAATGTGGTTGTAAATGTTTTTACTAAGACTACTTTTATGAACTTTAATAAACTGAAAAAATAGATTTCAATTAAAAATGCCAGTTTTTTTTTTTATTTTATTTGCATCATTTAACTGCTACTGTACATTGTGTATTTTCGATTGCATTATTTCTATCACCAAATTCCTTGCATCTTTGCAAGTATTATTTTTTTATTCTAATAATAAATATTTAATTATCGTTTTTAGAAGAATTTAATTAACTTTAATAAACCTGAGTAGTGCATTTTTTCAAAGTTTTTTTTTTCTTTGCACCACACATTATTAATAATACGTGTATTGTTTTAACTCAAAATTTTATTGAATGGGATAAGAAAACTTCTTGGCATATATCTTGTATAAAACAATAGAATGGTAAAGTATCTTCGACATTTACATGATTTCCTGCGGGAAATACATGTTATTCATTTTTGCGTTGCATTTTTTTTTTTTTAGGAAAGCATCTAAAGTGCACACCAAACCAGATCTAGACACATTTTCTTCTATTTCGAGCTATATCCGGAACCTACAATGATTGACTGACAAGAAAATCCTTTCCAATAACTATACTGTAGTTGTTTTGCATTATTCAAGATAAACCTTCGCCTTAATACTTCAATTGAATCGGTGAGCATTGAAAGGACATAAATCAGCGTTTTTCACAAAATCATTTTTTTTAAAAATGCGAATTGATTCTTTAGGCTATACTTAAACGCACAATTTAAAAAAAAAAATGAAAAAATTAGCATTATTTAGTCGACGTTTTAATGGTGAAACTGGTCATGTAAATATTATTAATTTTAATGCATGCTGAAATTGATTGAGTCCCTTTCTTCGGACTGTAAATTTTATAATGGGATTACGCGTACATGCACTTTCTGCTCGTACTGATTCAAGCGCATTCAATCATTAGAAATAGTTTGTATCGCTTTTAGGTAAGAAGTTATTTTTAACCCTTGTTTAAAATATAAATTAACATTTGATATAGAATAATCAAAAAAGCCACTTTTTAATTAGGAGTTGCTTACTTGCAAAACCATAGTACATGTACTGCAATTTTTCAATTACATGTACAGTATTTTTTGCTCAAACTGTATGCCATTTGTTTAATTAATTTAATAACCAAGTCTTTAATAAGACTTTAAATGTTTTTGGAGCGCAGAAAAGATATACGTTATTTTTTTTTTAATGTCCTTCTAAAAATGTTATACAACAGTAGAACTTGTTTATAATGGACCTCGGCCGAGTTCTACTTTATTAAGAAAGTTTGGCAGAATATTTTTAAGTACATTATAAATGTAAAATTTTTCACTTTGAAGCACTCAACGGTCAGGTTCAACCAACAAAGATCATTGTTTTCGATCACCATTTTTTTCACTCTCCTGCAAAATTTGAAAACAGTGACTCGAACCCTTTCTGCACTCACCGATTCAATTAGTACTATTTCCGAATGCAGTCATTTGCTTATTATTTATATTAACATATTTAATTAATTAAATAAAAAAATAATAAACGATAAGAAAAACTCATTATGAAAATTTAAATACCATTTACGAAACCGATTAATTAATAGGCGGTCATTTGAAGAATTCGACAATGCGGAATACAAAATGGAAATCTATTCAAATGCTAAATGGACTTTGTCAAAAGCATAATAATACAATTCGACGTGCAATCGATAGGGACCGGGAACTTTACTAATAGTGTTTAACGAATCGAGAGAATTTAAGGGGGGAACCTTACAACGAGAAAAGAAAAAGAAATTTCATAGACCTAAGCATGCATATTATTACCAAGAAAAAGCCTTACGTATTTTATCATTTCCTATTTCTAGTTGACTTGTTTCTAGATGTTTGGATAGAGTAACAGGTGGTGGCATCGATCAACGATATACACTGTAATACATTCTTCGGCTTATTCTAGCGAGAATGTCGAAACGGGTTACGAGAAGCCGCGTGACCTTGTTCAACAGGTGGATGCACACGAAAAAGATAAGCTAGCTTTAATAATACCGTACCGGTATACGTCAAAGCGGAAAGCACAGAACTAGCTTTTTTTTAATTTAAATTATAGTAAATAACTAAATTTTAAAATAATACGCGAAAGCTTAAGTTGCTATGTTTACTTAATAACCATCAATCGATCTACGCGGTACATAAAATCAACGTGCAAACCGTGATTACGCAAATCGATATGAAAGTCAATAAAAAGGAAGAGAATTTAATCCCAAAAGTTTCATTATGCACGATTAAACGATGTAAAAGAATTACGGTGTGCCCCTTTCAGGTCATCTTTTGCATGCAAATGTTTCTCCAAAAAAAATTCATTTTGCTACACTCCCCGCAGCGAACAAAAATCTTAAAACCAATCAGCGTTCAGCTTTCATAAATCTTTTGTATTTTGTTGAAAATGAATTTGAAATACAGAAAGCTTGGTTATTAAGTCTTTGGATAATATTATTTGTCAATAATTCCAAAAAATATTTGGTGCTGTAAAATATTTACAATGCGTCAATGCCGTTGAAAATCAGAGCGGCGTAAACCGAGAAACTTGTTTATTGCAATTTTTTTTAATAATAAACTGTAATATTTTTTGAAAAAAATAATTATTAACTCTAAGTACCGTAATTAAATTTAAAAAATTCGAAATCAAAAACGGTAACTACAAAGCAATATCAATTTATCTTCTAAAAAAATATTAAATTCTATATACAGTATATTGTATGTTTAAAAAATGGTTAAGTAGGATACCGCAAATCAGTCTCAAGAAACCATGAGTAATAAACAGTTTGATCAATATCAATTTTCCCTATCCTCAAAAAGTTTTGTTATTTTGAAGCTTACTATTTTATTATTTAAACATAACTGATTACAAAAATCAATCATTACTTATTACAATTTTACACTAGTTCAAATTCTAATTATACGAGTATCATAGCCTACTGTAAGTTAGCTTAAGTTATAATGCGTCATCCATAATGAAAGAAAAATGCATAATAATATCATTCTCCTAAAATAATTTGAAATTGAAACTAAATACAGTACGCAAAAACGCAACCTTAAAAAAAAAAATACTCGTAAAGCAAATAGCAAAAGTATCGGTTACTGTGCATTAATTTGAACAAAGCTTGATTTTTCCAAATAACCTTCAAAATAAACAATTCACTGCTTTTCAATTACCGCAATTCGAACAAACCGACATTTTACGTACAGTAGTAATATTAAACTCGAATATAACATTCCCATCCTGTACCTTCTTCAATAAGTGACCGTAAAAGTAAACATTTAATTTTGTTCCTGTCCCCAACGCAGGTTTAAAAACACAAAACAAAAGCCATATCACTAAATTTATACGGTATACAGTAAATTTAATGCTTCTTGTTTTTGAAACTTAGATATTTTCAACGACCCTTGCTAGCTTAATCATTCTCCGAAGCTATGACTTACCAAAGTCCGATTGGTAACCGCCGAGATTCACTCTCCGAAACAACCCACCAATCGAGATAAGGATCGATAGTCAAATGTCGATGCAACGAACGTCAATGTTACGGAAATTTTGTCCCAAAAACGGTTGTTTTTTTTTTTAATTGTTTTTTAATGCTGCAGTAGCCCACTAATCCAAATATTTATGGACCAGACCATTAGAAAACGACAAAGTATAACATAGTCCGATATACTATTAATTTTGATGGTGTCTCTGTCCTGTATAATACTGTAGGCTACGTAATAAATAAATTTTGTTTCATAACGCTTACAACATACAATATTTTGCAATATTGTTTTTTTTTAAAAAAAAATTTAATATACAGTACTCAGAACACGATCAATTAAAATCTGGGTAATCTCTATAAACCCCTTTTGTAATATGTTTTACTAGTGCACAAGTGCAACTACAATGTAAGTTTATGGTTCAGCTAGATCTGTCACTTAATAGGAGAGCCGCTGTAAACACCGCATTGTTCACCTTGAAAAAAATCATCGAAATATTTTACTCTCGAAGTTAAGAATTCGTTATTTAAAAAAACACCAGAAAAAGGTTTAAAGTGAAATTATAAACTTTTACTCAAAAATAAAAATACTGCGAAAAAATACTATTAAAAAAGAAAGAAATCCTTTTCTTTTGTTGATTTATTTTTTGAAGTATTTTCCATTATATTTCGTTATATCGACATTTAACTGCATTGGCTCAGCTATTTTTGTTTCATCTCTTTTTTTTTTTTTGCCCTCACTTACCGGTATGAACTACGTACGTTTCCGATAGCAATTTGTAAACCCGTAAAAATTTTATTTTTTGCATAATAACCGAGCAAATATTTTCCATTATTAATAAAATAATAATAATTCTAAAAAATCGAAAATATACATTTTTCTAATCTATAAAGATTTGGAAAATTCGCTTTTTCATTGTGTAAGGCAAATAGTTTTCTATTTAAACACGTGTGTGACGTCATAGGCGCTCAAACTATTTGCCGAAGCAAGTTGCTCGGCAACGCCTATTCCAAGCGTGGGAGATGACAAAAAAAAACACACACACATTTTGGCCAGGAAAAATACGTCTAACGCGCATGCGCATCTACTCTTAATCCCAAATAATATGCAAAACAGCAACCTTATTGTACACATCATAAGCGTACATAAGTCGAGATAAAAAAGCTATAAAAAAAAAAAAATCGCGCGTCACCCGCAAATTCGCGTTTAGCAAATTATTAAACGCAGGAAAAGTAAAACTTGACATATTATTTTGCATCTGAATCAAATCTCAAAATTTCTATAAAAAATGTTTATCTTTCATGGAGATCATGAACGCGTGCTGCGCGTTTCGAATCGAATGTAAGGTGAGGGTGGAGTGGGTGACAACAGATAACCTCTTCGGCCTCTATTTATCTTTTTGCCTATTTCATATCGGGAGAGTAAGAAAAGCTCTTCGACGCTCCATCAAAGTGCAAATAATGTACTGCAACTGGCATTATAACTGTTATGGTAAAAAAAAATTATGCGGTACTGCACAGTGTACATAACTCCTAGACAGTGCAGAACTTGCATAGCATTCGACAGCGTAAAATGCGGCCCCCAATATTTTTGCCAGTTTGTTTCATTTCGGCTAAATGTGTGCATTACGCAATGCAAAAAAAGGTGAAATAAATCAGTTATTAATAAAAATATAAAGTGTTTGAGATAAGACTAATTAGCTAGACATTATGTATAATACCTATTTTAAACATTCTTTTCCCATAACTTACTCGCAGTACTTATACAGCAGCAGCAGTTTACAGTACGTGACACTTTGCGTACTCTTTGAAATTTCTTTAGATAATAGTAATTAAAAAAGGAAATTGTTTACAACGCCGTTTTTACGCTTATAAAATAAATAAGCTCGTTCAAGATTTCATTTATTAAAGAAAAAAACCTTATTAGAGTCCCAGAATGAGGGCCCATTTCACATCTGGCCTTTTTCCAAGGAAACGGTCTGTTTTGAATGATAAAGACCGAAATACTAGTAGCAACGAAGTGAGGTTTATAGATGATAGGTTCATAAGAGCATCTCAGCCGTCAGGTAGAGCGTGAATAAATCAGCGATTCAGCTGATTTCGGCAACCAAATCCATCTCTCAATGTGTTACGAGGAAAGGAAAATGGAAACGAGAAAAAATAAGTTCGTGGGTTATAATATGAATTTTGAATCAACGCGAGAGGGCTCTCTTATCAATTCCTGGCATCATTGTTCCATCACAAAATTTTCTTCGCACGCATTGAATCTAATTTAGTTAAAGTAACTTCTTTATCTTTTTCAGTCCTATTCTTCGCAGTACTGTGCATTAAGATTTAAGAGAGGGTTGTGTACCAGAGTCTCGTAATTCTCGCAGTTTGAGGTACCGGTAACGAAAATAAAGATGCATCCAAAAAGACGCAAAACTCGCGAAAATTACGAATCAAAATGCTTATCGATCAAGTCCACTATGAAAATAAAATTATATATTTACAAAATTATTACTGTTTTTAGTCGGCGGCTTTGAAGAATTAAAGTAGGCCACACGTGTTAACGAGCTGGTTAATATGTTAACCGCCCTTCAGAACACACGCGCATATATAAATTTAGAATTTGTTTTGTGAGTCAATCGGCAGTAAACGACAGCTGAAATTTAAATTTTGCCAAAATCGAGGCTGTAAAGTGCATTTTATTTGAAAACATCATAACGTAAAATGCATTTCATTTAAAAATATCATTATTTTCAAAACTCAATTAACGCAGTACATTACTTTAATTTTATTTAATATCCTTAATATAACATGAAACAAATAAGAATCAATTATACGTCATTAGAATATCTAACTACGGTAAACTATCAGTAAATTAACATTATAAAACTCAAACTTATTAAATAATTAGGCTACGAGTACATAGAGAACTTCTAGTTTCCCAAACCGTCAAACGTATATTTTGTACTTGTAAGTTGTAAACAAATTTTAAAAAAAACATGATTTTACTCAAATCACTCCAATATACAGTAGTACAATTTAAGCTTAATTAAGTTAAGATAAAGCTGTCTTAAATTAGCTACAATTTACTTACAATTGTATTTAAAAATAATTAAATGAATAAATTAATTTACTAACGTACTTGATAATCTCGTTATGCAAAAGCCTCCGCGCACTTACCTATTTCGCTCAAATTTATTCAACAAAAAATATAAAAAAATCATAATAAAATTCGAGTAATAACTAAGAAAACCTATCGCCGCCTCGCCTTCATAAAAATCGAACAAATCAAAATTTTCTATGCAGCAGCAGTTTTCAATCTTTTTAATAATATTATTTTGTTGATGTTTTTAGGCCATTAATCAAAATACAACAGTGAATCGCAAATTTAGAAAAAGGCTCATCTCTTATTTTGAAACATGCGACATGAGCCCTTTTTTTCGCATTTTTCAAAATAAGGGATGAGCTCTTTTCGAAATTTGTGATTCAGTTACTAGAGTGCAACCCTCCAGCATAATTAAAGAAAACTTAAAATGCACAAAAATAATTTTAAAAAATAAAAAACAACCAAAATAAACAAAATTTTTACTTTTCAAAGTATTAAATATACGTAGATTTCCCTTTGAATCTTACAAACGCTCCCAAACAAATAAAAAAGTCAATTTGAAAAAACGGAAAAATAATGGTACTGCAGCACTGTAATATTCTTTTATCAGCAAATTGTAATCTTCCGCTCATGAATATGGTTTAAAAATTGTAAATGCAGTATTAGTGAAAACATAATTTGTATAAATTACTTTCTATAAAAAAAATACACCTTCTAAGTTTATAAAACATTTTTATAAACAACTATAAAATATGCCTTATCAAGGGAAAACAAGCTGACACAGATGCAACTTCGAAAATACGAAAAAAATAAATACTGTACAGCAAAAAGAAAAGCTCTTAAATTTCGGTTTCCTTCACCCCCCTACCCACCCCCACCCCCCTCCTCCTTTTATGGATAAAAGTCGAAGGTCTTCAATTGACGAAAATTATAACGGTGCGGACGACAAATCGGCTCCATCAGCGTATTTCTCCAATTTACAAAACGAAGTTACCGAATATTCAATGATCAAGTTGACCACATGTTGAGATTGATGTTATTGAGGTTTTTACCAATCGTCAATCTCCACTTTGAGATGTAACGCAATTGAATGGTAACTTTGATTTATGATATCTTAACATCCTGACCAACCATTTTAAAATTTTCAAGAGACCCCTGGGAATACAAAGGGGCCTTCAACGCTCCTATAATGGTAAAAATAAACTACTGTATTTGCAAACTCAACATTCTGGCTTCTCGAAGCTCGCTGTATTCTCCGCTGTACCTATGAACCTAAGAAACCCTGATGAGACATCAAAACAAAAATAACATCTATAATAAGAGAACGGCATCACATAAACAGCAGATGACGAGCTATGTCAACACTCTTGTTCACCTCTTAGCGAATGGAAAATAGGTTGGAAGAGGGCACATAAACAAGAACCCAGTAATTTGATGGGAACCCGATGTTTTTAGCATACAGTACTTCCCACCCTAGTGCAGGTTTAGGAACTGTGCGCAATAACAACAGTTAATGTTAGCCTATAGCGCACCCAAAAAAAAACCATGTACTGTAGTATATTATACGTCAACAATTAAGATGATTCGTCGAGGTTTCCTCAGTATTTGGAAGAAAATGTTTGTGTACTTGGGGCTCACACAGCACAATTTCTTCATCGTAATTGGAAAAGTGCGTAAATTCAGCGCACTCCCCCTATCTCTCTTCCCAACCTTACAAATAGAAATATCTGATTCTGTACTTAATTCGTTATTGCAATTGTTCGCGTGCCACCTGTTTCGTTCTCTCTGTTGCCACTCTCGTCAATACCAAGCACGCAATTGTCCTTCTTACCCGACACGTGCAATCTCGTCTATCCTTCTCTCGCATTCCGCAAACGCATTCCACACGTTCGAAGAGATGACAGCTAATCTATTATAATCGAGACCTCCCCAGCCTCCTCCCCCTTTCACACCCTGCATCTACCGACTTTGGCAGTGATTGGGGAGAGAAAAGTGCTGCGAGGTCCTTTGACAAATGGAAACTTAATATCTGTGACGCCTTTTAAAGGTAACAACGAAGCCGTGACCCTTTTCCACAAACAAGGTGGCAACAATGTCATCACTATCAAAATCCATAATCTGGAACGAAATCGGTCGTCACCCTTCTTCACTTCCGCCCCCAATCCATTTATTTCAAAGAATAAACTGCGCGGCGCTATTCTCCACTTTCATATTACATGCAACGGCAATCGAAAATAGAAAAGTCAGAGTTTCAACCTTTAGCGTTACTCGTACATGTACTATACTGGTATTTTTATTCTGTAAATTTTAAATCTTCGTCAAAAGGTCAGAACTTGTGTGTGGCTATTTTTTAAGTTCTAGTCGCTAGGTCAACTGGTCGGTCAGGACGGGAAAGGAAATTCTAAACCATTAAACAAACATTTGAGTAGTCAAGTTCAAACTGAAGATATATAAATAAAATACCGTACTGTATTATTTTAAAAATATTAATCATAAATTTTTAAGTTTTAAATTTTAAACCAACATTTTCATTTTATTAATCTTCTATTTTTTTTAAATAATTCATTTCATAATTACTGTAATAGGTTTTAATTCAAGTTTTGGCTGTTAAATTTCAAACTTTTAAGTTACAAATCTAAAACCTTGATAATAACAAAAATTATTTCAAAATTAAGTTGATTCAAATTTTCAGAAAAAGCTTTTACCATTGAGTTTGGTTAATAACTTTAAAAATAACATTTTAAATACTATAATTATTTTACTATATATTTCAAATGAAATATTCTAGTGTCCGTTTTAAAACCTTATTCTCCACTCAAGAAAAATCCTAAGAGCCGGAGTCATTCAAACATAACCGGTTAATAGCCGCTGTATACATCTACTCGTAAATTGACCAAGTTTGGATGAAACGCGCAAGATAAAATAAGATTAATTAACGGAGCAAAGTCCAATTAACGCATTGGACGTCGACGTCAAAGATGGAAGACGATAAAAAAAAAAAAAAATAAATAGAAGCAAAACGTCCTGTTAATTGCTTCTATTTTATTTACGTCATAAGAAAAAGGAGGTGGGTGAATTTGTTTCCTCGTGTATCTCTCCAAGATATGAGTTCGCAAGTTTGAAGTTGAACGCCAACAGCTAACATAGTCCGATATGATTTCGTGAGTAACTTGATATTCTTCATAATCTCCGGAGCATCATTCCATTTTTCTCTCTCGCTCTCCCAACTCTCATTTCAAATAATAATAACAAAAGGCAAGAGATAGAGGGGAAAGAAAAACTAAAAAAAAAATATATAAGAAACTTGTCATTTAACATTTTTATTTCATCTCAACTCGTGCACAAACACCCCGCATTCCACTCTTTTTTTTACGGTTGAGAGAGATGAAAGAAAGAAATATTAAAGTAGATAGAACGAGCAGTCACCGGAAGTTGTGCTCCAGCAAGAAACACTCCACGAGGGTCTCCAAAGCCATGGAGAATACTAAACAATGCACTGACCCTTATGAACGTCGTCAATAGTACCAAATTCTTAGTAATTGTTTACTAAATTCCGATTGAACGTTTATGGGTTTTCATGTAAATCAATTCGACTACAACGAAACAAATAACGTCGCTAACTTAAACAACATTTTTTCTTTTAACGACAAAGATTTTATCGATCGGGACAACAAATCTTCGTGCAACACTGTTGTTGATTCAACATTGCATGTAAACTAAAATAAACCCCGAATTAAATGTACCAATACTAATTATTGTGTTGGTTTATTTTATACAACTGACGAGATAAATATTAGCAAATTACTTACTGTACAGTACAGTACATGCATTTAAATCGTCAATTTAATTGGTTAGTTTCTAAATTATATACTCAAATCGCCGAGTTGTTTTAAATTTTGTTGCTATCAAAATAATCAAAATTTTCGCTTTACGCCGCGACAACTTTTTTAAAATTCATTTTTAAGTTTTAGCAAAAGTTAATCTGGCTTAATAAAACCTTTTCTTATTGTTAATTAAACTTTAAATTGAGCTTTATTCCACCAAATTTTAATTTAAAAAAATCGATGGCAACAAAATAATGTTTCTTGTTCTAAATATGAGCCGCCCAGTGATAAAGTCAGTCAATCATATCTTTAATAATCTTTTGTTTCGCTTAAATAAGAACAAAAATGAAATACCGGTATTAATTTTGAATAAATTGTAGGCATTTTTGACTTTGCGAATTTCAAGAAAACAGAAATTGACCATCTCGAACCTTACAGAAGTCACGGTTATCTTCAAACGAAATAAAATGGATCCAAACTTTGAACTTATTTAAAAACGCAAACTTCTTCCAGTTTACTTTAAATTGCAAAAGTTTTTTTTTTTTTTGGCTCATAAAAAACAAAAAAACATTTTGTCTGATAAACAACGTGTGGTCAAACTATTGATTAGTCCACTTGACCGAGCACTTGGCGAGTGTAAATCCGCCTCAAAGTAATGCTGGCTATCTTTTTATGCCGAAATCCGGTTTTCCATCCATCCATCCATCAGGCTCAGATAAATAGATGAGTTGAGAAAAGGGTGAATGGGTGGCGGAAAAAAGTTTAGTGTAGATGCGTTTAAATGGTTTTAAGTCTTCGGTGCTTAACTTCCTCTTCTAGGCCATAAAAATAAAAGATATCAGCATCGGAGTTGGCGTGCCGCTGTCTATTTTGAGAGCGGCGAATCCGGTAAGGAGATGAGATTTTTGTCATAGGAAACAACAACTTTTACGATCGCCGGCCGTTCAAACGGACATAAAAAAAAAAAAAAAAAACCTAGTAACGGGCGAAATTCTCTCACCAAACCAAACCGGCAGACATTTTGTCTTAACGAAAAATCTTAAATGTTTTTACGCCTGGTCACCGGTAACGATCCGGAGCTACTGTAGGTGCAGAACGGCGACCATTTATTTAAGACTCGAATCCGGACACAATCAAACGCTGACATTCACACTAGCGCAACTTCAGCGCGCCTGCGTAAAAGAACGACATTTCTAATTGTAGTAAAATGTCGATACAACGAAGTCGAATACGACGAACTGTTTCGTTATATCAAAAAAAAAACCTTAAAATACAAGTAGACCTACTATAAATACCTCGATAAAGCCAGTTTAAACTACTGTACTTTTTTAAGAACTTTTTAAAAAAATATTTTCCACTTTCATCAGAATTTTTTACAAGGAATCCCAAAAACATCGTTACAAAAGAGTATTTCGCTATACCAAACGTTGGTTGTAACGACGCTTGATCGTAACAGCCTTCATCAGGCTAAATCTGTCACTCGTTATGCCTTTCGCCAAACTTTTTATTGAGCAACTTGAACAAATTTAATAATTCCCAGAAACATAATAGAGACAATTAGCCGCGAATTTATCGCCATCGACGTACTTAGGAATAATGAAAACGAAGCTTACCTTAAAGCCGGTAGTTCTCAAGCGAGGATGCGCTGGAAAATTTAAGAAGTACTCCATGGCTTTATGTACAAAATGGCGGATTTGGTCGTTTAAAAAGAATTGCGCCTTACCAACAGGGTGTTACCGACGCCAAAACTGACTTTTTTGATTATTTTAATGACGAGTCGCAAAAAACTTAATTAAATAATGAAGTATCGAGAAAAAGCTAACCTGTCAAAAGGGACGCCAAAAACAATAAATTATCTCTCGTCAGTCACACACGAAAGAGTACGCTGCGCTGAAGAAAAAAATTAAGTTTAAAAACAACGCCCATAAAGATCAACGTCAAATTAATCAAACAAGATTCGAACGTGAAAAAGTTAATAAAATAAATACCGTACACTTAATAATATTGAATATTTTCTACTCTTTTCATTATTTACGAAAAATTATATATATATTTTTTAATATGTTTTCAAATTGCTTTGCAACAATATGTTTGAAATTGCAAATATGTTCAGTAGAGCTCGTAAAAAATGTTTTGAAATGTAAACAAGACTAATAAAATTGTCATAAAAAAATACTCTACAAATTTTTATGTTATGCCTTATGCACGTTTAACGTTATTTTGTAAGCGTATAATAAAGTAGGCTAAATAAATTTAAAAAAATTAGTTTAGAGTTATTGATCGGTATTAATAGATAACGTTTTCATGTTATTAATAATCCACTTTTGCGATCATAAATAATAAACAAAAATCTTTTAGATCATACTTTTAGAATGTCAATAAAATCAGTTTATAAATTTTACTCAAAACTGAATTTTGAAAATGTACGAGTATACCATATATAAGCGTATACAGTACATAATACTAAGCAATAATAATAAGATTTAGAAATTAGTGGTAATTTTTAAACAAAGCCAATCCAGTATTTAATTCAATATTTTGGACAAACTGAATGACGCAAAGTAGCATTTTCTCCACATAATGAGCTTAGTTTCATCATTTTTATTCCAGCTATTAAAAATATTTAAAAATAATCTTTTTTTGTAACCTTTTTATCGCGCTTTTCGCGCAATGTCAACAATTATTCGATAATCGCACATGCATAAAACCAAAACAAATCTCTTATCCATCTTTTTCACTACCGGTATATCCGATAACTAAAATAGTTTAACACACCATGTACTTTAATAATTATAAAAAGATGCTCGCTCACCTAACCTAACCAAAAATAATAATCGTAAAATTACTCAAATTTATTCAATTTTCAAACGCTGAAAATTAATTAAACTGTTCTTAATAAAATTCAAAACATGAAATTATCCGTTTAAAAAATGAAATTATATAAATAAAAAGTTTTTATGTTCGCATTCCATAATTTTTTTTATCAGAAAACAGATTGTGTGCCTACGCCACTATCCTCCTGTGCCTATACAGCAATCACGGCCTACTAATACTGTACTACTGTATTCGCCTATGCGAAGTTGGCTCGTGTTAACCTAGCAAACTGAAACGTGTGAACGCGGTACGATGAAGAATGTAATATGAAGTCCATCTCGTTTTTATGCGCGAGGGTGATAGACAGGAAGATAAAGATAGAAAAAGCAGAAATGAGATTTGGGTGTATTTAAATGCGCCGAGTGTTAGTAGAGCGAGAGAAAGAGAGAAGCTCAGTAGCAGCGAGTCGAATAGGGCAACAACAATTGTTATTTGGTACAGATAGATTGCGAGAATAAATAATTCACGCTGCGAGATTACAATTCAGCAATGCGAAACTTATTTACTCCCTCAACTTCTCCGTCTTTTTCTCCCGTCTAACTCGCTTCGTTTTATAGCTCTTATACTTTTCGCGAGCTAAACCGTCACTTCCAATGCTCGAATTCCTATGCCAACGTGACGAGCCCTAAGGCCCATTCACACCGGCGATGTCATAACTACACCGCGCATTATAAATATCTAATAAAAACGAAATTTAAACGGGCCGAACGTCTTAAAATTTTAATTTTGGATCACAAAAATAAAATCGGCAATATACGAGTAAAACTATAGAAATCATGGAACTCTACATTTAAATGCCAAGAATTGGAAAGCTTTGTTATACGGAACTCAATTTAAGAAACTTGATTCATTATACTGTACTTGCATTAGGAAACTTTTATTAGTGCTAGTTATTTTTTTACAAATAATTGAACGTGTAGGCAAGAAAATGTGGCTTGCGCAAGTACAATAATTCTAGCCAAGTTTCGCAAGAAAATTATTTCAGTTTGTGCATGCCACTTGAGCATGTAATGAAGTAAAACGTTGTTCAATTCGTTCGTTAAAAGTACTATAATTTACAGTAATTTTACACGTTCTGCGAATGCGTAAGTGCATGGCTAACTATGAGCTTCTCAAATCCTGGTCCACGAATCAAGTCTTCAATTCTGAGAATATATATATATATTTTTTTTCTATACATTGGTGCAATCGATTTGTACGGACGTGTAAACGTTTGAAATGTATTTTGTGCAACCGTGACTGTTCAAAATATCCTCGATCGACTAAACCCAACTTAAAGTTCCGAGAAACGAACGTTGATGTCGAAACAAAATGACAAGAAACACCTTTCCACTGAGCTAGCAAACTCCCATCTATTAATACCGTTAACTTTCACCAGAATGAAAACGACATTCGCGACATTATCAGGTCTCAAAAACCTCAAGTTGTGGTTAAGACTTAAGTGTATGCGCTTGTACATGTAGATGAATAGTTCTCGTGGCTCATCTTGCATGCGGCTAGACCTACACGTGTAGCCGTATCCAGTTTCAAACGATCTCTAGCTAGAACAGCGTCATTTTAATAAAAATCGCTTTACGCGGAGAATGAGTCATTAAATCGTTGAAGGCCAATTTCAAATTACAATAAATTTGTGTAAAAAACTGATATTAGCTATATTCCCTCCCCCCCTCCCTCTCCCATCCCGCTTTTATCGTCATTTTTCCGCCTAATAAAGCAGTCGCTCATTCATCAGAGAAACTAATACTTTGCGCCACGTATTACATTTCCCCAAATCCTTCAAATCCCTAAAATTTCTTTTTATGTACACTTGAAAACAAAAAAAAAATGAAGTAATTTAATCTTTTTTTTCTTTTTATTGGAATATAGTCTTCGAAACAAAAATAGTCGCGTGTCGAAAGTTTTCTACCCACTTTTTAACGCTAGACAGATTAAAAGCTTAAGAAATACGCGCTCGAATAAAGTTACCATAGTTTCACATGTGAATTAATAAACACTTCAACTTTTTTACTTTTTAGGATTCATCCGTTGAGAATCACATGTTGAATTAATATCGATCAAAGTTAATTTTTTTTTATTTCTTCTCTAAACCAAAAAGATAACTTTTTTTTGCCAAATTACTGTAACCGAAAAATAAAATCAATCAGCAAAAAAAAAAAAAGCGTTGATGTAACTATAGGTTACACAATTTTATAAAAATATCTACGCACCAATCATAATTTCCTTCGAAGAACTAAAATATTTAAATTAAAAAAATAAAAAAAATTCGAATAAGCAAAGTAATTTTTTTTACGTCGCACAGAAATTTGTTTACATTAGAAACCTTTATTCTATTTGCATAGACTTAAAAATTAGTCGTGTAAAAAATTTTAATATTACTGTTTGTTCCATTAAGGTTTCTCTATAGTACGAGAGGGGAGAAAAAAATGGACCTTTAAGAGTTTTATTCAAATCATTTTGAAAGCTCTTTTGAAAGACAAAACGCATTTTTAAAGTTAACAAAAAAAAATAAAATAATAACAAATAAAAAATTAGTTTCTGAGAGTAAATAGCGATTGAAATAATGAAAATATCAAAAACAATTTCAAAAAATATCATATACGGTACTGCATTATTTTTCAAACTCAGTAAAAAAAATTATATCGCTCAAAAAAAATTGTTTATCGCTATATTATTTTATAAATGTTAAACAATTTTCATAATAAAAAAAAAACATTCAAATTGACGAGTCTTATAGCATTTTGATGATCTGAATAAAGAAAGAAAATGCCACGTCACGTTTTATAATGCTTTATAATAATTATTGTGCATACTGTCATACATTTCCCTTGACTATTCTTCCACAACTCCATTTTAAAAACTGATCTTTTTAAAATAACAACTTAACAAGTAAATACAAAAAAAATATGAAAATTAATTTGAACGTACTGTACTTTTAATTTAAGGCGCGTGATCAGTGGATGAAAATATCAAAAATTAAAAAAAAAAAAAACCGTTTACGCCAGACCTACTGTACAATCTCCTTGTGTAATTCGTCAACATTATTTTCACGCTAAATATCCAGCTTTGAATGACGCATTTTGATGCCTCTCGAAAAGAGAATTACGTCCAAATTATTTTTTTGTTTTATTTCGCCAAACAACGTGACGGTTTGTTATACATAATCACGTCAGCCCGTGACTAAAAACGTCGTGCGCCTATGCGCTCTTTAAAGGCGCGCAAACTTTACGACGCTACAATCTAGACATTTTCAACTACTGAAGTCTGAAATGTAAACAATGCTCCGAGCGAAACTTACTTTTCTAACCAAAACATTAAATCCACTTACGAAACAAAAATTCCAAAGCGGAAGTTGATGTTGGCTTAGTGCAAACCCGGAGAAACGATTGCAAAATGAAAAAGACGAATCCTAGCAAAAATTATCGCTTCGATTAGAATAGTTGAAGTAAGAACCCCGGACGAATTCACCAAGCAATTAAATCGCAATCTCCTCTACCCTCCCGCCCCTTCCCCAGTCACTTTATTACCATCGGTTGCTAAGTAGCTCCCTTCTCCCAATAAATATCTAATTAATATCTCAAATTCTGCTGTAATTAATTAGTCATTGTAAAAGAGGAAGGGGGGGGGGGGGGAGAGGGAAAGACTTCCGGAGTCGTCTTCCAATTTTACGACTCGTTCATGGTTCTATAAAAGCTGAGTCGTATTCCGCTAATATCCGGCTACATGACTCTATGGCAAAATGAAACCGGATGCCGAGTAGCGCGCACTCTACCTTGTCGCTCATACACTTAATACGCGTTATTTGACAATAAGAGATAATTATTGCAAATTGTTGAAAAGACATTTGTCACATTCAATTAAGCGTGTCCTTATATTATCATAATTAGAAAGTTAATGAAAACTTTGAAATGGTTTTTCTCATTCGTCACTCGTCTATTAAAAAAATACTGTACATGTAACAGTACTACCAAAACTCCGGTTTTTCGTTGTTATTTCTATTTTAGCAAAGCAGTCTAGGCATTAAAGTACATTGTAATGGACGTAAAATAGAAGATAAACCAAGTTATATACAAATATCAAACGCAAATTGAATAAATCTAATGAACACAATACGGTAAATTATAAACCTATTGATATTAAACCACATACAGTGTAATACGTCGCAAGAGCACTGCAATTGAACGATTCTATATTTGAACGTCCGGTGCATTGACCTTTAAGGTCAAATGCTTTTTTTATGCCTTTTTATCCTATGACATTATGGCTATTTATGAGAAAATTCAGAATGCAATAGAAGTGCCCGTTTTTTGCCCAGCAAATTATAGGTTAGCATTTAATCAGCTGATTGATGATATCTCTCGACCGTCTTTGAGAATAAGACGAGTGACGGATGCCCATTTTCCGCAACGAGGTCAAACATTCTTCAAAATGAAACCAATTTTCTCTATTTATTACGTACATTAAAATAAAAAAAAAATAATCCACTTTCTTGTAAATGCGCACTCAACTTTATGTCTTCTAATAAGATATTAATAATTAGTTGAATGCAAGCAATTGGGCAAGCAAAAAAACAAAAATCAATACAAGGTTTGATTTATCCAATCAAATTAATAATTCTACTTGTAAGTCGTAATTCACTAATTTTGCAATTTAAAATTTGACCATTATACAATGTAATACGAGCATCTGTTGATAATTCAATCCCAATAGTATACCTAAAACTTCAAAAAGCTTTTTAAGGAAATATGCGGCAGCTATCTATAAAATTATTTACAAAGTAATTCTTTCTCCCTTAATAAATTTTCTAGAATTATAATGTAAAACCTTAGCATAGTGGCTTCGTGGGTCAGTTAGCTGCCAACCATACTATTTTGCTTATAATTGTATAGAGCCTATACAATGTACAGTAGACGATTTTCATGTCTTGTTCATGTTTCCATTTGCTGACAGTTTTCTAATTCTTTTCATCTGTCCTGATGTTCCATTTAACGGTAATCACCTGCCCTTATTTATCATTTTAAAAAGTGGGCTTCACAAACTTTCAATTTTTAAATTAAATTTTATGCAAACAGCTTTTTTCTTAATCTTTCTTTTTAATAGATTTAACTTTTTTTTTTATTTAAAACAGTACTGCTGCATACTGTGACTGCACCCATTTCACAATGTACAGTATTATTTTTCATTTTAAACCGTGTGTCTAATAGCTTTGGTGCTAAAAATGCTTTCTGCTTTTCCGGTATAGAGTTGCTTAAACATTGCGTTCCCAGTTTTTTTTTTTTTTTTTCGTTTATTTAAGTTTCCTTTTAATACTGAGAAACCCATTTGCTATTTTTATTCAATCACGACTATTTTCAACATGCAGTTTGTTTTCGCAAACTTACACCAATAATTAAAAAAAATTGAATTATTTATAAAGTTCATTTAATAAACATGAAAAAAAAACTGGTTTTTTTCGTTATAATATTTCTAAAAATAGAAATTAAGACGGGGAAATTGAAGAATGAAAATAAATAAACAAATAAGCGTCGCATTGATTCGCAATAAAATGAATAAAACAATCTCTCTAACAAGATAATCAAATAATGTGTGGTAGGGAAATTTCATTTTCTCCAAATATAGTTTCAACAATAAGAAATAGGAATAAAGCGTTTTGCATACATTTTCAATTTAATACGTCAACAAAATGGGAGTCCACGTCAAACCAAATTACCGTGCTTAAAAAGTGAAGCAAAGAAGAAGAAAAACATTACTCCAGAACATTACGGCAGTTCTAAAGCCAACGATTAAAATGATTCGATTGTACACGCGTAAACATAACTTAAACCATTAACTTTATCTAACATTACTTATGTTAATGTTCCAGCGATGCGTCGCTACTTTAGTAAGGGAGATTGCTAAGGAATTGCAATTTCAGGGTTGGCAAACATTTTCCATTTATTCTCGCAGCACTCTCTTGTATTGCATTTTACTGAACTTTTATTTAAAAACTAAATGAAACAAATTTAAACTTTTTTTATTACTACTGTATTTATTTTTTATACAGATATGCTATTCGCTTATTCGGCTTCTAATAAATCATTTGAAGTTCTAAAAGTTTATATTTTACGAGGCTTGTTCCTAATTATTAAAAATGTTATGAAATTTATAAATATTTAACTCATTATGTCCTTAAGGTGACAACACTGTAATGCCTATATAGTGTCTAGCTAATAATGCTTAAATTTGTGTAAGAAGCCGTACTTTTTGTGCAAGACATTATCTAACCATATATTTTTTATCTATTAGCACGCTCTAAATATCGAGTTTAACCAGTATTTAACCAAAAGAATAGTTTATGAATAAATTATGATGCCTCTAAATAGTCGACAGGGTTTTCGTAAATTTCGCTCAGTTTATAAGGACTTATGTTGAAACTCCCTTTCGATTGAATTGCGTTTATTGGTTATCGATGGTTATGTTTTCTCAGGCAGGTGTGCTCATTATGTACAAGCTATCGACAAAATGGCTGTTTTTGGGAAATTACGCGCTTTAAAACAACTTTTAAAAGATTGGAATGAACCTTAAGACAACAAATTTAAATAAGCATTATTAAGTCCTATGGAATTTCGAAGTAGCTTTATATTAAGTATTGCATTTAAAAGAAGAATTCAAAAGTTCCCCCTTCGAGCACGCTTCACCACTAAACTTTCCTCATTCTGTTATTCTCTCTACGCTACTGTTGGTCGGTATTATACCACGGGATTGCAGAACTGCGTTTCTGAATTTATTAGTTTGAACATTAAAAATTATGTAAACTCTAAAAATATTGCATTGTAACTTTAAAATTATACGACCATATTAAAAGCCAAAACCATTTATCGTACCGTATTTGTTCTACAATCGATACGAGTGGGTTTCATTTTAGTTCATTTTAAGTTCATTTTTCTCAAAACTCTTATTTTGTCTTTTTTAGTCGTTCAAATTTACGAGCAAAATTTAGTTTTTAAATACATGTACATGTACCTCTGTACTATCATCCTTCTATTAATTTTAATTAAAGAGGTAGCCTACCGGTAAAAAAAAAAAATACTGGTACCGGTACCACAAAGTATTCGTTAGGGTTTCATCTGTGTCATAAGCTGTCACATTGTCTATTACTTTTAATTAATTAATAAGAATAATAATTAATCCAGCGTTGTTATTTTGTCGTATATACTGTAACAGCCTCAAAAAAAAAGAAAAAAAAAGCTAATTATATTATTAACAACAAAGCAAAAAAAAAAATCTAACTCACATAATAGCGCATTCAACGTAAAGCATATCACGATAAACAATAGTCCGTGTAATTAAAGACAACTTAAAAATACAGCGATGATGTCATCCCGTGCACTTTCCAAACTCGAAAGTTGCAGTTAAAATGCGCATTATTTTCGCCGCGCAACGTTTTGCAAATCAAATTACCATTTTACTTGCAAAATATTTGCGTTGCCTTCCCTCATTCTCTCACGTCCAACCGAGAAAGAGAGAGTTATTTTGCGCACTCGACCGAGTCAGATCCATTCGCCTTATTACTTACACGTAATTTGCTTCATTTAAATAAGCGTCCAATCTCTCCTGGCTAAAAAAAAATACTGTATATATAATAAAACAAAATAAAAAATGTCGCCGCGCTAATTTCTGTAGAAAAATTTGCATCCGAGATCACACGAATTCCGTCTCTGTCAAACGCCAAAATTTCCATTTTGATTAAATTTCTAATTAAAACTCTGAGCTGTAATAACTAGTAGAGAACGACTTTAATTAACCTTCCTATTAGGTTGTAATACTGACGTAACGCAGCGTGCACTGCGCCTCCGGCTCCCCTCATTAAGCGCAGGGAGAGCACAAAAAGGGGTGATGACGTCGTAAAAACAAACACGCGTCATTTACAGTAATCCCTTGTCATACACGGTCTCATCGTACACGGAATCGTGCCTACACAACATAGGCTAACGTTGCAAGCTCGCGACATCACGTGATATGATGTTAATTTAGAAACTTAAACCTTAGAATTTGTTTCTTTGTTGTTTAACGAAATTCTTATTAACGAAAGTCCAAACAGGTACATGAGTTACAGAAATGAATTTTAAAAAGTTGCCGCCCCTGACCCAATGAAGCGTTTACACGTACTTTTTAAGCAAATTTACGTAGCCAGTGTCTTGTCTCATTTGCAAGGGAATTTACTTTTTAAAACTCAATTTGTCCGAGTGTTTACTTTCCATTTGCATGGGTGTTTACTTCTTTAAAATCCAATTACGCAAATTTCATATTTTTAAGAGCCTCAATAAATTGAAAAATGTACCCCCCCCCCCCCCCCATCCTTTTTTTTTGGCAAGAAATTTGTGAATGTGCGAGTCTTCTAAGTGAAGAACCCTCGGTCCAAAGCCCGCAAAATCGTCGGCTAATCCGTTCTGCGTAAAACGAACTTCAGGGATTACAGTAGCCTATGTTATTTTCAAATTTATAAAATTAAAAGCACGTGAGTATCCGGTAGCAGTTAAATATTCGAAAATGTATGTAGGTAAAAGCGAACTAAGACACATTCCAAAATAAAAAAAAAAAGTAGCCTACATACAAACCGATATGGGAGGTTATGACTAGGCTATATGAGGAGTAGGCCTAATGAGGAGTTTGAACTTAAAGTTTGCCTAATCACCAAGTTGTACCGGATCTCGCCTTGCGCGGTTTAATACGCGCGACATTTTCTTGTCTTTTCATATAGCGCGTATAAATATTATACTGTACAGTAAACAAATAAATAACGCATTTAATACGAAAGCAGCCTACTAACGATAAGGCTAAAAAATGTCTAGTGGTGCGTTTGCTTATAGGCAAAAAACTAAAATAATAAGATGCGAGTGTCACGTGGTGGAAGCAAATTGAAGCTTTGACGTTTCCCGAGCAACGCGGGAGCGTAAAAGATTAAAAACGCGTTTTTCTTAGCTCGCTTATAATAAGTTACCATGGTTAACGACGGCGGATCGATCGCTCCGTTAATAATTGCTAATAATTTCAAAGCCGAAAGGCAAATTTCACCCTCGTACAAAACTTTCCGATTTTTACACATTTTCCAATTATTATTCGAAGCATTTACACTACTTTAACTAGAAATAAATCTCTCCAACAGTTAAACATCGTTTTACAAAGGTTTTACAGTATTGAATGCATTAAAAAAATTCAGAAAAACTTCAAAGAAAATAAAAACAAATTACTGTTCATGTATTTAATATACAGCATTATACAGTATTAAAATTATGCTTTATGTACACATTTCACTAATTTCTAAAATTTAAATAAATAAATAAAAAAAAAATTAGAAGACAATAACTTCAAATACAGTATAACTAAAAATTAAATTTCTTTTTTCTCCATTAAAATTAAAGATTATTTTTAGGAAATGAAGTCGGCAATTAAATTTTTTATTCACCAGAACAACGACATGGAAATCGATTATTTATTTTAAGTTTTTCACTTTGACATTTTCAAAGTTTGAATTTTTAAAAATATAAAAAAAAAAAAAAACAATTATTACTGTAAATATTCAAATAAACATAGCAAATATTTACGGTACATAGTGGCAATATTTCTCAACAAATATAGGTACTCAAACAGCTTTTAGAAAAACATGAAATAAAGCTTAATAATTATAAAAATTCTAATTAAAATAATATTCAAAAAAAAAAAAAAAAAAAATCGAGAAAAAATACCAAACAAAAAACGTACGGTAATTCGATTTGTCAAACTTTACATTAAAACTCTCGTCATTCACTACCCTATGTTTTTGTTGAATCGAGTAATAATATAATAAAATTAAATGCAATACAATTGCGCAAGGTTGTACCGTAGCGTAACGAGAGCGTCACCTATAAGCGAATGAGTTGTCATCGTATTTTCCACGTGAATGGCAAATACATTTCCAGACATCAAATTGCCTTGTTGATGATCCCATTAACGTAGCAGACGACAACGACGACTACGGCGCATGGAAAAAAGCTTCCTCTCCTGGTACGCATGCGTGAATGCGATGACATTTTGCGTTGTAAAAACGGCGCGATCATGCGAACCAAATCGCGCGTTCGCTCGCGAAAGCTACAAAACAAACTCGCCTAAACCCAATTACATTCTCAGGTGTTGTCACTAATAAGCCGGGTGTGACGTCATCCCGTGTGACGAACTTTAGTTACTCTCGTACATGAGAGAGAGGGAGGGAGGAGGGGCGGGGGTTGAAACTTTCAATTTGTCTCAGAGAAGCGCATTATCCGCATCTGTTACGTATTATTACAACAATAATGTTCGTTCCTACGTGTTGCGGAGGTCAAAGATTAAAACCGTGCATCTCACTTAATCCCCAAACAACGCACGTGAGCCGACATCACCAAACCCCCCACAAAAAAACACAAAAACAACACGGGGTAATATTGATAATGTGGGCGAACTTAATCCCCATTCTTAAAAAAACAACCCATACATTGCCATCAACTTTATCCTCTCGTTTTTATTCGAGCGTTGTCGGATGATAAAAACTTCAATAAAAATACACTCAAGTTTTGCTCTTTTTTTTTTTTTTTGCTTTTTTTACGGTCAACGCGACAGAATAGCTTACGTCACATGATGAGACGATTACTCGAATTGAAATTGGAAACGCAAATCCATCAACCTCAATTAGGAAATACTTTTTTTTTTTTATGTACAGTATATCCGTGAAGATAAACTATTCATTTTTACGCATTTCTAAAAATAAATCATGGAACAAAATACGTATTTGTTAGCTTTTGGTTTAATTAAATTAACTCATTAAATAAAATCCGCAAGTTCGTACATAATAATTTTTATACAGGTTGCTCTGCAACTTAATATGCTGCTATGCACCACACCGTGTCATCGAGCAATTATGCCATTAAATACCAATGCTTTTTGCTCTACTAAAGAAAACTTTCATCTTTAGTTAAACTGACATAAAAAATAAAAAAAAAAAACTGCCGATCTTATGTTCATTACTCTATCGATCTAAAATGGGCTTACTGTATATGTTACAAGTCTCATTACGCTATATCAATACCGCACGCAGATAAACTAAAAGCATCATTTAGCGGAGTAAATGCCACTCATGTATCCCTCCCGCCATTTCACATTATAAAAAAAAAACTATTTTTTTTTTTTTTTTCGTTTTTAAAGAGCATAATTATTAAAAGATTAAAGATTGATTAATTGATTATACTATAAAAATGTTAAGTGTCGTAATATGCGGCTTTTGTTTTTAAGAATTTATTAACCGCACACAACGGCAGCATTAATTTACGGAAAAGATTGAAGAATGGAAATACCTTAGGTCAGCGGTCGGCAAAGTCCGTGGTCAACTGAGCCAAAAATCAAAAATTCAAGAACTAAAATTTTTTGGAGAGCCAA
>JAQGAZ010001000.1:0-38998 GCA_034692225.1 Polydesmus complanatus
TGAACTCATCAGTAACTGCAAGTGAGCCAATCTCCTGGCAGACCTGCAAAACCGAACTTTTGTTCATGAACTCATTGTCAATTGCAGAAAATTGCAAAATCAATAATAGCTTGCAAAAAAGAAAAAAAATTTAATCAAATTAAACCAAGATAAAAAATGAAATTAAAATCTTTAAAATTACAATAAAAAATAATTACAATGTTAGCCCACATTTTATCAACAGAAAAATTTTCAAGCTAAATATAGTGTAAAATAAAAATTTACATCACGTGGAAACACTATGTATTAAAATTCATTAAAACACATAAAGAAAACACATGAGCGCAGGGAAATTAATAATTTAGTTTAAGCCTAAGCACATGTTCAAAAACTCAATGTGCTTCTCTAAATATTTGAAATTTCAATATAGTATAAATCATCCATCCATAAAAATTTATAGTAGCAAGTACAACGATAATTATGTTACAATACAACAATTCCATTTTGTCTTAATTATGCGCAGTTTTAACCCAAAATACAAAAGAGAAACCACGCGGTCATAATGAGCAAAACATGTGCTTTCCAAAATCTAACAAAATGTTCAATATTTCCAAACATCCGCTATTATAAACGCAATTGACGTTCCCAAGAACAATTACTAAATAAGAAAATTAAAATATTTCCTCAAAATTTTAACAAATTTGACTAAAAAAATTATTTAGAAAATTTGTTGATTGGAAAGTACATCTACCGCCATTAAAATCTTAGCCAGCTCTGTCTTTGAAGCGGTGGCGCTGGTGTTGTTAGGAAAAAGAGAGCGCGGTTGAACCGCTCCATACTATGTATGAGAGGGCTCCAAGCGCTCCCATCCGCTTTGCATTAAACTCTTAAAAGTCGTTCAATAAAATCTTGAAAGTCGTTCATTAAGCCATTGCAAGATTAAACTCTTAAAAGTCGTTCATTAAACGCTTAAAAGTCGTTCTTAAACATTGAAATTTAGGAGCTAATCGAATGGCGATACTATCAATTAATTTAGATTTTAAATTTGGCTCCCACCAAACAGAATACAGTAGTACCAAATTATAATTAATTATAAATTGAAATATACAGTAGGCCTACGTATCGTATAAAATGTTTTATGAAATTTTTTTTCCAAAATTTGAATATGCGTGTACTGTAGTTCAGTGTTAATTTGTTAGTAAATAAATAAAATCTATAAACTATTCTAAATATACAGTTCAGTCAATTATATACGCTTAAATATCGAAAAATTCGTACTACGAAATTTTCAGTACAACAAAATCTACTGCATCACAAAAATTATTTATACAACAAAATTCGCAATAAATTTATTTATAATAATGTAAATTACCAAATTTTGCTGCTGAAAAAATATTCACTACTAGTATAAGAAAATTCAAGTAACAAAAAAATATTGATACAGCGAAATTCACGGTCAAAAGAATTTTGCAGGACAAAAAAAATTATCGAAAATACCAAATTTTGCTGCTGAAAAAATATTCACTACTAGTATCAGAAAATTCAAGTAACAAAAAAATATTGATACAGCGAAATTCACGGTCAAAAGAATTTTGCAGGACAAAAAAAATTATCGAAAATACGAAATTTCACCGTGGAAAAATATTTCAATATAAGTTAACGAAATTCGCTGCACAACCAAAATTATCAATACAATTAAATTTAATGGGATAGAAATTTTGCAGCGCAACAAAGTATCGCTAATAGCTTACCAAATTTCGCTGTTCAGTAAGCAAAAAAATATATACAGTATATATATATTTATATACAGTATATATACTGTATATATAATATATCGATACAACGAAATGCACTCTGAAGAAAATGTGCAGTACCAAAAAAATGATCGATACAATGTAATACCAAATTTCGCTACCAAAAAAAGGATTTTTTGTAAAACGAAATTCACTGTTCCAAAAAAATTATCGAAACTGTACAGCGAAATTTGCTGAACAAGGAATTTTGCCGTGCAACAAAACTATCAATACAGCAATATCAATTATTTCGCTGAAGAACTACAGTACTGTACTTCCAATAATTAATCAGTTTTAAAAATTCCAATAAATTGAGATGATTTATAATTCCTACAACCCCCATTCACATATTGTACAGCGTTATAATATGACGGACCAAAAATTAATTATTATGTTAAAATGAGCATAATAACTATTAAAGTTAATTTGAGTACACTTTCAAAACGTTTCAATTTATAATCACTACCGATCAAATATGCGTGAGTTAATAATATCAATTTTGCTCTGGTTTTAATTTAATTATGATCTGTATACATTTTAATAATATATAGCTCACGATTTGCATAGATTGCATAACAAACTTTTACCTTACTATTATTACGGCATTATTATTATTTTTTTTTTAATATAAAATTGCTCGTTAAATTAATTTCGCCTTAACCAACATTTTGTTTTTACATACGTTGCGCTGATAAATCTTTTAAAAAAAAAACAATTTCTTTATCAAAGAGATTTCATATCGTGATCGCATTAATAATTCAAGTTTACATTTTTATATAACTCTGGAGGGTCTCTCTCTCTCTTAACTTTATGAAATTACTCAACGACCTTCTACGTTGCAAAAACGCATTCTCTTCTAAGGTTTCGAGCATTATAAATATGTCATAAAGAATAGGTCAGGTTGGGAGGGAAAGTAAAAAAAAAAAACAAATTTTGAAAAAAATAATTACGCAAAATTTATGAAACCGCATTATTATTTTTATAGTAAATAGAAATTTTCGTTATAAATAAGAATTAAAAAATAATAAAAATTAAAAAAAAAGAATTTCCCATGCCGGGAATCGAACCCGGGCCTCCTGGGTGAAAGCCAGGTATCCTAGCCACTAGACAACATGGGAATATACATGATCTACATTGAAATTGTCACACACTCAAAATCATAACAAAAAACCTTCCCATTTAAAACAAAACAAAACAAAAAAAAAAAAATGTTTGCACACATTCCGCAAAATCTCATAAAATTTTTCAACTCAAAAGAAAAAATTATTTTTTTTCCATCACTCAAAATAAAAAAAAAAAAACACCGAATAAAATTTTTTAAATTGAATATTAATAAAATAAAGTTTTAAAAAAAGAACTTCCCATGCCGGGAATCGAACCCGGGCCTCCTGGGTGAGAGCCAGGTATCCTAGCCACTAGACAACATGGGAATATACTACATTCTAAAAGTTGCTCAAACCCAATTTAGGTTCTAAATTAAATAAACCTTACAACTGAATTTCGATTTAAATAAAAAAAAATGTTTTCCATACTGGGAATCGACAACATGAGAACTTACAGACACCTAATTAGCAATTCCAATTCTCTTTCTCCCAAATGCATACAATACGAGTAATTAAAATGTGATTAGGTGTGTTGTCGGTTAAAAAAAAAAACATTTTTTTTTTCTCTTTTAAAATAATAATTAGCGCATATTCGTTAAAGTAGAACATTTAATATCGATTTTTCCTGATTAATAAGAACAAATCAACTGCAAATGATAATGACGTCATCAGTTCTCAATTCTAGTTTCCATGCATGTAAGATGTCGGAATTATTGCCAAATTAAAACGAGCATGCGAACAACATTTTTATATTTTACCACAACACGTACATTTCTTTTAATTATTAAATTTAATTAAGGTGAGAAATGGTGAAAAAAATAAAATTTTTGTAAATCTCCCCCCCCCCCCCCCTCCCCTCCAAAAAAAAAATTATTTAACTAGATTAATCTTGCGCTTAAATCGCTGATACATGCGTTTGTCGTCTGAAGGCCGGTCACTTTCGGATCAAACGACATTTAAATTGATTTAAATGGCAGACACGCATAAACATAAAAAATATTGTTGTTGGTTTTATGCGTTTTACAGAAAAAAAAATTTACACTTTTGGACTACTATGTTGAGAATAATAACACAAAACTGCAGGGTAAATCAACAAAAAATTGAAATACAAAAAAAAAATACTGTATAATATTATGGAATTACTAAGAAATTTAAAACTCAATTTTTTCACATTAAAAAAAAAAAAAAAAAACTAAATGTAAAAATTAAAAAAAAAAAAAAAAGTTTATAGCAATGTACCTTTTTTTAAATAAAAAAAAAATCTGTAATTTACAAAAAAAATCTTGCACAGCTTTATTTTATAGTAATAATTTGTTAAGTTTGTGTTTAAAAAAAAACAATACTGTATTTTCTTTAAAATTAAAGTTAAAAAATGTGCAAATCAACGAAATTTTCAATGCAACAAAATTCGCCACACTTTTCAATTTTATGCATACTGTATTTGACAAGCAAAACCCCTTGGTATATTATTTATTAAAAAAAAAATTAAAAATATTTTATTTAAAAATGTAACGTTTATAATTTTATTTTTCACTAACTTTTTAAGTAAAAATAGCATTATTTTATTAATAAAAATCAAGTACCGTACGGTACTAGAAATCAACAAATTTTTGAATGCCACAACCCTTATACCGGTATTTAAACCGGAAAATAATTAAAATTTTATTCACGTCTAACACAGAAAATTGTTTTTGGGTTTGGGAAAACAATACTTCCCAATGCTATTAATTTTTTAAAGGTAATTATTTTTACTTTAAAAAATAATTAAAAAAAAAATAAAATAATTCGGCTTAATTAGTTTGGAAAAGTCCGTTCGTGTTAAATTACCCTCGAAAAAAAGCAATTTTTGCGTGTAAAAATTTCGGTTTAAGAAAAAAACAAAACAATTTTTTTTTCCCCTCACAAAAATAATAATTTTAAACTGACCACCGAAGCATTTTTTGATTTCATTATTCTTCTAATTAGTCCCGTCATTCTTATATTTCAATATTAATTATAATTGAGGTTGGCATCGAGTTCAGCCTTGCCCCGTGTATATAGAGCAAATCGGCACACTCCTAACAACCGTTATCGACGTAACGCAAAACGCGGCTAAGCTATTGTTAACCGAAAACGTCCTTGGAGTCAAATGACCCGTATGAAAAAACAAAAAAAAAATTAGAAAAGAAAGTCCGACCAAGCCCCCCCCCCCTCCCCCCTCTAAGAGTCAGACGAAAAATTAAAATCCGCACAAAAATTAAATTGTTTCTCCGCCTTCATTTTAATTTTCAACATTGTAATCCCTTAAGCTACAAAAAAATAATAATAACAAAAAAAAAACGAGATTAAAAAAACTCTATTTCTAAGAAAATTTATCGCCTTAAATTTTCTATGTAAATAATAATACCAAAAAAAGAAAAAAAAATCTCTGGTTTTTTCTATGTAAAACACGATAAGATATGTCGGCGACGACGAAAATTATTATTGTTGGTGAAAGTTGAAAAGTGAATTGAGGAGGAGGTATATGGAGTGTGTGAAGGGTGTGAGAAGTGGACTGTCATTCCGAAAAATATTTTTTCGTGATCCCATTGCCACACATTTAATTAATGTAGAGGCTTAACCAATTGAGAGCAAGTTTGCGAAGTTGAAGATAGAGAGGAAGGTAAAAAATATAAGAAGTTGAAAGTGAACCAGAAATGTTGGGCGTGTCCACACATGGGCTTACGTCGAGCTGAGTGGACCGGCGCAACAAATCCAAAATTAAAACACTTAAATAATAACGGTAATAAAAAATAATAAATAAAAAAAAATAAATAAAAAAAGATTGCGATTAAAATGCATATGCGAGTATATATAAGAATCAATAACACGCTCGATTTTCATAAAACCTTTTACTCTCCTTCTGCGCTCACGGGATAATATACAATTATTATTGTGATTGTCATTTGTTTTTTTATATTTGCTATTTTTCAATTTTGATTCAAGCAATTTAAACGTTCGATTTACCAATTTTTGAGGATTTAATTGCATCATGACTGCTGTAGCAGTAAGTACAATTTTTTTTTTTTTTTAATTTTGTTAATAATTTAAATGCGATTAGAAAACGGAATTTAGCGACAAGTTTTGATAGCAACAAAACTGGTTTTATCAAACCAGATTGGATTTACGTAAACAAAATTTAGTTTAAATTATATGCCATAACAACATTTTAAAATAATTAAATTAAAACTGCATTAAAATTAATTTTTAATCTAAACAAAAAAAAACTATAAGTATTTTACGGCTTCAGCAAATTTTAAATAGAGATTTCGCTAGTAAATCTCGGTTTAAAAATTTGATGACAACGAAACAAGTTTTGTCAATCAAGATTGAATTTCCGCGAATGAGATTTAGTTAAAAGCACTTACTGTATTGGATTATGATGAACATGTAAACGAGTTTGCACATTATCAGGCTCCTCGCCAACGGTATTACTTGCCCACTATTTTTTTGGTAGCCACAACATAGATTTATGTCAGGTTTAAACTCAATTTTTTGTGGCAACAAAGTATTACAAGATGTAGTATATAATTTTATTTGTTATTGTTTGCTCGGTCTTTGCGGTCCCATCCTTTTCGACCTAACTCAGGTTGACAGGGATAGAGGGGAATAGAGAAAGCCTTAATACATTATTTTAATGTTGAAAACTAGTTTTAAAACCAAACGTCATTTAAACTCAGTCGATTTTAAAAAAAATTACATTAATTAAATGCAATTTTTTTTTTTTTTTGCCATTTAATTCAATTTATGTTTTAGCCTAAATGCTAAAATCAGAATACATTTTATTAAAACCAAGTTATTTCAATTAATCCGTTTATTTGAGACCTCTTGCGTATAAAGGAAGAGATTAGTTTTTTAATGAAAGAATTTTTGCGTTATAAACATTAGCTTAATTAATGTGCTAAATCGATGGCTAATGTAAATTTCTTAAATGAAATAAATAGTATAAGCGCCGCAATTAAGTAATTTTCCTCAGCGTAATCAATTTTTCGACTAAAAGCCTAGTACATGTTGTATTTTATAAGATGCATATTTACAGTATCAAAATAATTTTATTATCTATTGTTTTTCGCTCTAAATCTAAATTTACTCAACATTAAAAAAAAATGTTATCAAAAAAATAAATAAATATTAAAAATCGTGCTAAAGGGTTTTCCAAAAAAAAAAAAAAAAATTAATTTATTAGAATAATAATAATAATAATAAAAATTATTTAAAAAACACTTAATCCATTTAAAATATGACGGTTCTTTTAAACGAAAAAAAAAAATCGGCTTTTTAAATGAGTTCTGCAATTAATTTAAATAATGTTTTAAAAAAAAAAAATTATTTAAAAATTGTTTATTTCCTTTTATAGAAAAATAGGTAACCGATTAAAACTTCTAATTTTTCAAAATCCCCAAAAAAAAAATCGATTTAATTTTTAGTTTCGTAATAAATTAGCTTTTTCGCTTTTCTTTATCAATTAATAATCAACGCTTTGAAAAAAAGCCAGATAGATGCGCATGAGAAATGAGTGTCTCCATTCCCCTTACATAATATCCAGCACCTGCCATTACGACACACGAGTTAATAATAATTGAGACGGTTTCACTTTTAACGAGCTACTTAAATCGAGAAACGACTAGAAAAAACCATTTAGAAAAACGAGAAAATGGAATTAAATGAGTTCATCTCCGACCACTTGAACCACACCTGAACAAGGAAGAGGAAACTGCAGCAGCCCATTAAAAAAAAAAGCGAATAAGTATTTCTTGAGTTTTCGTTCGCGATAACGAGCGATTAAAAAGGAATTACGTGTTTGGGAGCTTTAAAACACACGTCGTAGCAATAACAGAAGTAGATAGAAAGTGAAACGAAACGAGGGGTCAGCAATTAGTACACCCACCTACACCCCGAAAGAGTGGCTCAAACGTTTTTAAACAATAACAATAAACAGTTATAGCTCATCTTAAACAATTAAGAAAAATAATAATAATAAAAAAAAAAAATCCATAAAACTAACAATTAAATTTTTTTTGCTTGATTTAATTAACTACTCTCAAGTTTTTACTTGTTTATAGCTAGTTGTTACTAGTTTATAGCTTGAAGTGTTATACAATGTGAAAGATAAAAAAATCATGTTTTAAATTACCGTAACAAAAAATCAAATTTTGCTTGAAATTTGATAAAATTCTCTTTTTTATTGGTCAAAATTTTTTTAAAAAAGTTATTATTTACGGAAATTTAAATTTACGATATAAAAATTTAAATTAAAAAAAGTTACCATATATACAGTACAGTAAATTAAAATCTACACGGTGTCCGAAAAAAAAAACGAACCCAACTGAATTTGTAATAAATCTTTTTAATAATTTAAATATTTGAATGAATTTAAATTTTAAAAAGAAAAATTGTTCTATGTGTCATTAAAACATTTACATTATTAAAAAGATTTAATATTAATTCAGTTTGGGTTCACTTTTTCCCGAATACCGTGTACAGTATTATAATTACGTATGACAAAAGTATATTTCAAATGTTTCCTTATTTTTTTTTTTTCTTCTTTTAAAATCTCATTTGAAATTTTATTCCATATCCTCAAGTGCGAAATTTTAAAAGGCAATAAATTAAAAATTTTATTAAGTACCGGTAGCGTTTTTATTCAAATTATTGGTAAGAAGAAAATAAAAATCAGCATAATAAATTATGATATCCAATTAAAAATTGAGATACAACCTTTTTTTTTTTTTTTTAGCTTTTAGCTATAAGTTAAAAAGTTTTTTTTTCTCCCTCCATTTATTATTAAAGAACTAAATAACGGTATAATTATAAATTATAATAATAAACATGAAAAATTGTGGGGTATAATTATAAAAAAAACTATTTTTATATTTAATGATAATAATTTTAAACCCGAAAGAAACTTTTTTTTTTCATGTTAAACAAGTGTAAATTTAATTCAACAAATACACCTTGGAAATAGAAAACCACCTTTTAAAACGTAATTCGCGAATTGTAGAACACTTTTTAATCTTGTTTTTTTTTTTTTTTTTGTTTTATAATATTACAATAAAAAAAATTGACCCACGTGTCTGGAATGTTACGCCAAAAAAAAAACCGTCTTTTGTTGTTGAAAAAATTTCACTAAGAATTTCACCTGCAATTAATTAATTCTTTCAAAAAAAATATATAATATTTTTTTATTCAAAACGCCTATCAACCTCATTTATCCTTCGATCCGCATCACGTACGCATGGACATAGGAGTGGTCAGTCCGTGTCAAAATGCGGCGGGAACTTCATCACTATGCATAAGAGTATTTCTTTTTATTTAAATTTTCATTTTGAAATTTAAATGAAAATAAAACTGAAACAAAAACATTAATTTCAAAGTTGAAATTAGTCTGACAGGAAGTTCATTTCGATACTTTCCACCCCTTCCCTTGTATAAAAAATTTTTTTTATTAAAAAACTCTACTATATGGGCGGTTCCATTGTGTATACTTTGTACAGTACATAGGAATTGCCCTCGATCCATAAACATATATATTGAGAGTTGTGTAGACGCCTGAGCTAGTTTTTATTTTTTTATTAAATTTTATTTTTTTATTAAATTGCGATTTAAATATTCCGCTAGACTCCAATTAATATTATTCAGAAAAACAGCAAAGTTTGTCCCTGAATCGTTCGCCTCGAGCGCACATAAATTATCGCTCGATATTTAATAACTGTAAAAAAAGGATTTATAATATACGAGTACAGTATTTCTATCTATTCAACACGATAGAGATCAAATGTTAAGATAAAAATGCAATGCCAATATGCAAATCCGCCTTTGCAATTAGCTACAATCAAAATATAGAGTTTTCTTATTAAAATTCTTATCTACTAAAATATGTAAAAAAAAAATAATAATAGCCAACATTTTTTTGTACTGTATTGTATAAATAAATAGTAATAATGAAAATTAAAATTAATCTATAACAAAAAAAAAAAACATGATTTATTTTTTAAATTAAAATTGAAAGCCTGTGAAAGGAATTCCCGACTTAATAAAAAAAACTGCACAAAAAACTTTCTCAAAATCAACTTGAAAAAAACAGTTAAAAAAAAACACTTTTCAACTTCTAAAAAGCAATTAAATACCATAAAAAAAAATTGCTTAAACGGTTTTTGTGCAAAATTATATACTTGTATACTGTATATAATAGTGAAAGTTAATTAAAGTTGATAAACTTAATTATCATGAATTAAATTATTTAATTCAAAATAAATTTTTAATGAACATTTTCTGTGAGTTTTCGAGTTATATACTCGTATATATTTTTTTAAATATTTTATGTGAAAAATTTCCCTCACAACAAAAATGCAATTGATTGTGAAGTATTATTTCAAGCCAAAATAATTATTATTTTAATGAGTTGGGCAATATACAGTATACAATTACCATTCCCACGAAAAATTTAAAAAAAAAAAAAGAAAGAAATGGTGCACCGTATATTTGAAATCAATAAATTTGTCTCATTCTTAATAAAGGCATCGCCTACGAAATAATAAATGTTGTGAAATGCTGATTTTTACGATCTTAAAGGGTGGACTATATTAAAATGTTGTTACAAATATGTCATATTGATTTCTAACACACGATAGCGAAGGCTTTTGTGGTCAAAAAAAATAATCATAAAATTATGATAAAGGGAGGGAGGGAGGGAGAGCCGCTTCCAAGAGAATCGAGTAAAAAATTGGAGCAGTAAAGTTAGTGGTTTGCAATAAACTTCACTGATCTAAAATGCTAATGCTATCGGTATTATTTAAAAAAAACCGGTGATAAGTTACATAATTCGGCATTAAAATGACAATTCCTACATTTAAAATTTAAATTCGTGTTTGTTATTCATAGTCCAGTTTTTATATAACATAATTGTTTTTTTTTTGTTTTGTTACAGTTATTACTGATTTATTCCTTGATTGCGTTGGTCTCAGTATCGGCTTTCCCAGCCATACTCAACTCCGGCAACTCTTTGACCCCGTATGGTCCGGGGAAGCAGACCTTTAAGGCCGACAACTATGCCTATGGGTATTCCTTTCGGACCTATTATGTCAGTCCAATGGGATAGCAGAAGAGCTCTGTCTCCAGCCTCGACGACAGGGCTCAATAAAAGAAGGCCTTCCAAAACCAAGCAAAAAGGTACCGCAATTATTAATTTTTTTTTTAATATATAAAATACATGGTGTTTGTAAAAAAAAAACCTTTCCCCAATTTGTTTCAAGGTAATGACGAGGATTCGGACCCGGATGATTCCGATTCCGAGTACAGTTCGGGAGAAGAATCGGACGACGACGACGATAGCGACGATGAGTCCGGGGTGAAAAGTTCAGGTGATCGTAAACACATGTTTTCCAAGCTTAAAGGAAAGCCAGTACCCAAAGCTAAACCTAGCGCTGTTGTTACCGCACCTGTGACCGCACCTGCTGCTAGTGCTAGCGCACTCGCTCATACCATTCCAATTGTACCCACAGTAAACCTTGGGTATTATTTCTTAGCGAGTCCGGTGAAGCCAACCTTGGTCCTACCCTACTCCTTTTCTTCTCTTGTCAAAGCAAACTTTGCACAACCTAAAGTCGCTCCGAAACCAACTTTCACTTGGACTTAAAAAAAAAAAAAAAGTTTGTTGCTTTTTTCTTTTAGAGAACTGTCAAGGATTTCTTACTCAATATATTCTCTCGCTCAAAAAAGTAGAGCTACAAATTTCTTATAGTATTCTGTATTTCAACCAATGATAATAACATAATTTATAAATTAATCTTCGATGTATTCACTATTATTCTTAATATTATTTAAAGGTGCATTCATCCCTAGATTAGAGGAAATTTACGTAATAATAATTAGCGATTTGTATAACTAAAATGTGTGGGGATGATTAAAGTATTTAATTTCTTTTTTTGAAAATTATTTTTTAATTCCTAATTTCATGAAACATCAGTTGCCGTAATAAAAAAAAAATTAAAGTAAAATTTTAATATAAATTTTCTTAAAAAATATTTGATTTAAATTTAATGGTATACCTGATGTTTCATTTTTATTTATGACTCTACGCCTTGTTTATATTTTTCTAAACGAGGTGTCGTCCACATGACAGCTCATCTTATAACCCAAACTTTGCTCTATATCCTTCATTGTAAGTGTAATTCCATCCAAACCAAAAGTAAACCAACCACCTATTCAAACCAACCACCATCCAATGCTTCTTCAATCCTTCGTTGTCAAATTGTAAGTTTTTCCATCCAATCAAATCCATTGCTAAATTAATCGCATTTTTTTAATTTCCTCTATCCCCCAAAATATAAATCGTTTTTTCTAATAATTCTCGTCTTTAGATGAAGTAAATGGTACTGATTCAGAATTCACTTCCGGAGAAGAGTCACAAGACGAGCAATCCAATGTAGAATCAGGTAAACAAGGTTTATCTCAATCATTTTTCACTATTCAAAAATAGAAGCTTAAAATCTAGACTTTTTAAATATTCCTGGCTCCTAACCCGCATTAATGAAAAAATATTTTGCAAAATTCGAAACATTTTGATAATTTCAAGTTTTGAAATCTGGCCGGAATTTTGTACAGTACTTACTAAGGGAGCCTTACTTAATGATTGTCCATAACAGGCAGATCATTACGTCACCAAAAAATCTCAAGTCGAATGTTTGAGAAATTAACTCATTAATATCGCTTAATTATTTTAGATGACGATTCAGATGGAGATGAAGAAGTCAATGAAGAGGGTGGACAGGTGGAAGAGGGCGGAGAAGAGGAAGGTGGGGAAGAAGAGGGTGGTGAAGAAGAGGGTGGTGAGGAAGAAGGTGGCGAAGAAGAAGGTGGCGAAGAAGAGGGTGGTGAGGAAGAAGGTGGTGAAGAAGAAGGTGGCGAAGAAGAGGGTGGTGAGGAAGAAAATGGTGAGGAAGAGGGTGCCGAAGAAAAAGGTGGTGAGGAAGAGGGTGCCGAAGAAGAAGGTGGTGAGGAAGAAAATGGTGAGGAAGAGGGTGGGGATGAGGAGGGCGGAAATGACGAAAAAGGTGGGGAAGAAGAAGCAAAAGAAGATGGAGAAGGTGGTGAGGAAGAGGGTGGGGATGAGGAGGGTGGTGAGGAAGAGGAAGGGGGAGAGGAAGAGGAAGGGGGAGAGGAAGAGGAAGGGGGAGAGAAGGAAGAAGATGCTAATGGCGAAAGTAAAGGTCAGTCTTGGGATGCTAAAAAAGTAAAAATGAATGAAGAAGAGGAGGGAGGGGAAGAGGGGGAAGGAGGGGAGGAAGAGAATGAGGTGGAAACGTCAGTTAATGCCAAACAAATCAATGTAAATGTAAATCGAAATGTGTATGGGTTGACTAGCCAAAAGCATTCGAATCCTTATACTTCCGCCCACCTTTTATCCAATACGGGATCCGTCAATGCCAAGCCTTCGTTTATACTACTTCGGGGTGGTAACAGTTTTCATTTATCCAAAGTAGGCAATCGATAACATTTAATAGAATTTTTCTTAGCCTAGTTCGGGAATGTGCGAGTATCGTTAAAAAAATATCTAAGGGGATAAACACGGATTTAACAAGATTGACAATATATTTGTATACTAAAAAGTAGATAAGAAAGATTATTTTTTTTTTCATATCATATTAAAAAATAAATAATGCACTGACTGGATCAGCAATATTAAGTTATTTTTTTTTATATGTAATAATTACATAAAATGATTATTTTGATACTAGTATTATTATTATTTTTTTTTACTACTCATATTATGTTTTAATATTTTTATACTATAATAAGTACCTGTTTTTCATAATATTAAAAACACAACACAATTTTATTTGCATAATTATATTATTATTGTATATGGATAATATTATTATTATGATTTAAATAATTTATTAAAATAAATAACAAATTTATTGTCAATAATAATTATTATTATATTGGAATTCTCAAAGCATTTAGTCAAAAAGAATCAAAGTCTCTGGCAGCACAATTATTATTGAACCTATACAGTACCTCAAAGCTCTTATTATTGTTTAGGTTGAATATTCTGCAGGCAGTAAATTAATAAACATTTTTTTTTTTAACTTGTATTAAAACTAGTCTTAAAAAAAATCACTGCAAAAACCATTGGCTTTTACTAAATGCTCAGTGTCATAACTTTATATACATTTTTTTAAAAAAAAAAATATTTTAAATAGCGCCGGTGTTTTTCAAATGTTGAAATTATATTGAATAAAATATTATAAACAAAAAAACTCTGCAAAAAAAAAATATATATATATATTTTGACAGAATAAATAAGTTAATCTAAAACTATAAAATAATTGGTATATTTAACGATTTAAAAAAATCTGTCTTAATTCCAATTTGAATTTCCAAATATTTAAAATTAACTTTTTAAAATCAACTCCGCAAATCTAACCTTAACCAAGTTCGGCGCGCACTGTTTCATGAACTTAGTACATGTAGGCTACAGTTTTATAATAAAACTTGTCGGAGCTTTATCAGTTTTCGACATTTAAAATAATTAACTTTTAAAACAAAACCCGCGCATTGCAAGTTTTTTTTTATTTGATTTTTGCTGCCAAATTCTCACTCGTAAAGTACCAAGCTACAGTGGAGAGTTACCGGCACTGTTTAATCTTATAAAAAAAATACACACAATTACTACCGAATATACCGAACTAAATTCTAAAATATTATTTCCTAATAACTTATTATTTTTTTAAATTTTCTTTTCAAGGTGATAGCACATTTAATAAATTATGCTTATCTATGCTGCGCAAAATAATTATGCACGTTCTCATAAATTTCGCTTGAAGGTGTGGAAGTTTAGAGCCGTATCAATATTTTGTCTGAAAATCTGACCCCAATCGGTTTATTTGCGCATGTACTCCTTCAACAAAAACTCAATAGTAAATACACCGAGTAAACGTTAAAACAATCTAGGATTAAATTTCGTAAATGTTTCGTAACATTTTAAATTTAGCTTTTGCTGAGATGAAAAATTATAATTTTGGTCATTCTTAATTTTAATAACTTTTAAATTAAAAAAAAAAATCAATAAACTTTTCCTACTCTGTTTTAAAAACTTTAACTACAGGTACCGGTATATTAAATAATAATAATGTAATTCCAAATAAAAAAAAAATTAAGAAAGTAAAAGCTAATTCTAAAAATAAATCTACAGTGTATATTAAAATTTTCGCTGCCTATGCATAGTTAAAATATGTAAAAAGAAAATAATAATTAATGCAACGTAACAAGTCTATAAAAGTGTTTTTAAAATTCGCGCTAAATGTTACGTCATTGAAAGAAACATTTGAAGGTTTAAATTACGGTAGTTATTATTAAAATAATCAATGAAACAATTCGAATTCTTATTTTAAAAGCAATATTTTGCCTCTCAGGGCATCGTAAAAACATTGACTTTTAAATTTTTTCTCAATCTCATCTAAAATAAAAAGAGGAAAAAAAAAAACAACAACAACAACGCGAAGCTCGACAACGTGCACGCCCATAAAAATAGTTGAGAGAAAACAAAAAAAGCACTTTCAATAAGGTCAGGTTAGTGACCTTCCTTTCCTTCCGTCCATGAAGTAAAAGTGTAAGTTATAATACATTATAATATATAGATAAAGGAAAAGAAAAAGAAAAACTAGATTTTCCTGCTCTTACCTTGTGTCATCTAATTGCACATCAACGGCCTCCGCACTCGACACAACACACAGCTGGGTAGGATTCTTCCGAGATTACTAAAAGCATGGAACGAAAACAGTGGAATCCATGATCCTCAATCGCCGTTTGTTGCTAATAAATCACCGTTCGCGAGCACAATAATTAGTACTTTTAGTTGAGAAAACACCGGTAAATATTCTCGATTAACACATCAAAACATTTAATGTGGTATGTGGCGCCGCATGCTGATCAATCAACGTGAAATTCACCTTGGTTTTATAGGTTATTGGAGCTGCAAAATCCATATTTATAACGCCGACCTTCTATCATTTCAACCTAAATTTATATCACGAGATAAAGAAATAGAAATCCAGTTAATGTGGTAAGCTGAACAATAATTATTAAAACAACACACGTGTCAATACTTATTAATCCAGAGAAATGTTTGTACCTATTCTGTAGTCATTTCTTGAAGCAATAAATCCACGATTTGAGTGCGATAACATTGGTAATGTTGACCATGAATCACCATTTAATATTGGGTTTGAGACTAACAGCGATGATGGATACCGTCATCCGCGTTCCAGCTGTTTTCGCCATGGACGCTCTCATCGGGAACTCGTCTTTCTCTCCGAAAATGCTTTTCGCCGACAGCCCCACAAATTTACCCGAGGATCTCACAAACCTTGCCAACAATGATACCAAAACTTTATCATTTTCAGAGTTGTCCGACGTCAGTTTTGAGGTGAATATGTATTGGTCTCTGACTACGGTACTCCCGTACTTACTTCGATTATTAGGTAAGTCCAAATTCAAAACGTACAACTAATAAAAGAATTTAATAATTAATTGATAATTTCTAGGCTTTATCTTGGCGTTTTTGGTATTTTTATTACCTACCAAGAGGCTAATCGGTACCTACCAGTGGTTCATCTCGGTGGGAGCTCTTTTTGGCTGTTACTGGACCAACAATATATTCATCAACCGTTCGGGATTATTTTGGGACGAAGAAGAAAAACTTCTGGGAGAAAATTATTTAAATTTCGGTACTCATTTCTTCCTGTTGTGTTTATTTAATTTCATTTTTTATTGCGCGCATAACGGGGGCCAGGCGTCGTTTGTTCAGCACTTCTTCACCCTTCTGCTGCTGGTTCCCTCGCTGCTCAATAATGATCTGGTGCAGTGCGACAAATATTATTTGAACTGGCTCTCCCTCATTTCCACGGGTTTACTCGCCTTCTACGTGTTGGTCAACACGCTTTTCAGTCTCCATCACTTCTACGTCACGCTGCAACAATCTATGATCATGGCTAGTCTCATCATGCGTCATAACGGTTTGCTCATTCTTTTAGAAAATGAATGGTTACGTTTGCGCGTACCCAGCGTGCTGCGCTTGTTTTGGCTCATTCGCTTCAGCGAACATTTGTTGTTTTCCAAAAGATATTATTTACCCGACGAGACCTGGAGCGAAGGTGGAGCTATGGAAGATTTTGTCAACGCTAGTCGGAGACTTTTAGAGAGCGGGTGTGAAACTTTGGTCGCCGTTTTCGGCTTGACCAGCGTGGTGTCGGCCATCACCGATTATCTGTGCAGCAACATCCAACATTTCTTACTAATAACTGACGGGGAAGAAAGTAGTTTCGGCACCGTCTCGGCCATTCTATTTTTAATCTTGGCGCTGCAGACTGGAATAACTGGTTTAGAACCGGGGAAAAGATTCGTCCGACTGTACAGAAATTTTTGCCTGTTATTCACGGCCATTTTACATTTTATTCATAATATAGTTGGTCCCATTTTAATGTCTTTGAGCGCGTCTAGGAACCGTTCCATCAAACAACACGGCCGAGCTTTATTCGTTTGTTTTATGTTAATACTTACGCCTTCTCTTTTGCTGTATTATTTATGGAGCACTCACACCATCAGCACGTGGTTATTAGCGGTGACAGCTTTTAGCGTCGAAGTCATTATCAAAGTCATCATCTCCTTGCTCATCTATTCGCTCTTCATGATTGACGCCTATTGGAACACGTTCTGGGAAAAGCTGGACGATTACGTGTATTACGTGCGAGCCACGGGAAATACCATTGAATTCGTGTTCGGGATTTTTCTGTTTTTTAACGGAACTTGGATTCTCATTTTCGAGGCTGGGGGAACCATTCGTGCCTGTCTCATGTGCATCCACGCTTACTGCAATATTTGGATGCAAGCGAAAGCCGGCTGGAAGACGTTCGTGAGGCGTCGGACAGCGGTGAATAAAATTAATTCTTTTCCCGAAGCCAGCGACGAACAACTGCGAATGTTGGATGATGTGTGCGCCATTTGTTACCAAAACATGACGTCGGCGCGAATGACGGTGTGTAAACATTATTTTCACGCTTTGTGTTTGAGGAAATGGTTGTATATTCAAGATCGATGTCCCATGTGTCATAAAGCGCTGTACGAAATTGAGTCGGATAGCGACGTGCAAGATGAAGGGATGAATCCGGAGCTTTTAATACCGAATAACGAGCATAGTCAACAGGGTCCGAATATAATTGCGGATGATTGAAAGGTCGCGAGCGGCGAAATACTGATCTGTGAATTGGAACAAAATAATATTTTTGTTTAGAATTACTGTATTTACATACTGTATACTATACGTAAAAATTAATTGGTTTCACCGGTGTATTTTTTTTTTTGTTGTTTGGTTAGTGTTGGATTTTTTTAATCTTTCTTTTTAAAAGTTGCACGTCTTGAAAATTTTAAAATTGTTTTGATTAGACCGGTGGTTTTTTTTTTTGTTTTGGATAAATGTGAAAGAGCGAATAATAAATTCTTATAAAAATTAATGTAGCCTACCATAATTATTTTATACGCGCCAAAAAATTTTCTTTAAACACAATTTTCTACATCGGAGCAATAGTACGTGAATACACTGTTAATAATATTAGCGTCTGATGAAGACATTTAAATCACGTCTTTGGCATAATTACACCCTTAAGCATCATAAAGATAATTACCATTAATTTGGTCGAATTTAAAAGCACTTTCATCTTTCTAATTGCTGTTCAACAGGAGCTGAAATGAAAAAAAAAATTATTACAGTAAAGTAGCCTACTACACATTGACATGTATTTAAACAAATTGCGGCAAGCTGACTACGGTATGCCTTAAAATTTAAAAAATTCATTTTATTGTCCGCAATGACAAATTTTTACTTAAAACAATCAATCGTTTTCATCCCCAAAATTATTTGCTATTAAAGCAAAAATAAGATTAAAGACTACCGCGGTAACCAAATTGCTTTAAAATAAACATTAAAAGTAGGCTACATACCGTATTACGTAATCTTGTAATTTTCTGTGTTGAATTGGATCATTTTATTTCATTAATTCGTACCTCTGGATCACTAATATAACATTTATTTATTTATTATTTTTTTTTTTTTATCAAAATTAATTAAAACATGTCATGTTGTTTAAATTACAGAAGAAAACACCGAGAGCTATCATGAATGCTAAAAAATTATTTTTACCGCTTACGGTGTGAAAATAAAGTGGCTATTCATACCCTTACGTGAGCCGTGGTAAAAAGAGGGAGTAAAAATAGTGCCGGTAAGCTATTCTTACCCTTAAAGAAAATTTTTTATGGAAGGCTTAACATCCGCATCTATTCGCGAACGCGGTGTGGTACGGTATGTTTTGCCATACCGGTAGATTTCGCGGCAATCCTGTGTACTCTGAAGCTCTTAATTCTTGGTCAGCTCCGAGCCGAATATAATAAATCGCGGTAAGTAAAGAACATCATGTAATTAATTATTTTGTCTTTGAAGTTAATCTTGTTGTTAATCATAGATTGTCGTTTGCATTGGACGCGCTTTTCTTTAACAATGTGTTTGTACGTAAACTGCGCCTGGTGTTCTACGTACGTAGCTGATCCCATCACAATTTGTCAACAATATAGGGCTTACAACTGCAGCTAATTCGTATTTTTCATGATTTCTAAGTTTTATTAATTCTTTACCTACTAATATTTCTAATATTAAAACGCTGACAGTGGTGAATAAATTCGTGCATCTTAACGTGAAGCTGGGTATAGGCTACTGCAGTACCATTATAGCGCACCTATGGTAGTGTTAAATGTACCTGGTATTCGGATCTGTGTAAGATAATATGAAAAGAATAATTGAGTACTTCATTGAATATACTGTAAGTGATTTGCGTAATTTAATGGATCATCGTCCAGGAAGTTATGAACTGTTTTGATGAAGTATATTCGTCAAATTGTGTCTACTTCGATCGTCGCAGCCACAACGAAGCTGATCGCAGTCAACACCTGTAAGTAACTTAACTTACCTCTTTTTGGGGGAAATTTAATCATGTTCTTACTTTGCTTTTTCCATTTGATTTGCGGTATAAACGGCTATTTAACATGAGTTAAAAGCTTACTGTTATCATTTTTAACGGTGATAGAGTCTGCTCGCAGCAATTTTATTACAATGCATGTAAGTGCGTTTTGCGTTTGTGTCAGCTCGGTCGCCAGTTCAATAACCTGATCACTACTTTCTCTCCTAGAAAATATTTCTACTGCTCAAGCACATTTTCTAGACGTAATTATTGCATACCAAGTAATTAAGTAAATAATTTCAAGTGGAGTAGGCTAAATTTTTTAGCAATGTAAAATCCATTTTTGAGAAGGGGTAAACAGAGTTGTGTTGACATTTATGTAAATTTGTCAATCATTGAAGAAGACGCTCAAGATGAGCTATAAATTACCGCATAATTTAGAATGAAATAATGGCGCAGAAGGGGCGAACCAAACGTTGTAGTTTATCAAAGAAATCAACTTCAAGCGATGTTATTAGTATGGGGCAACAATTGCCAAGCAAAAATACTGTACCGGTAGCCTACTGTAGATGAAACTTGTGTAAAAGATAGCAAAATGTTTTACAATAAGTAATAATTTTCCAAACTATAGAAACTTGACAATCTTTAAAACAATAATTTCTTTTTTTTAAAGATACAGTAGATAGTATAAATATTTGGTGAAGCAAATTATTATTATTTTTTTGGATTTTATTAAAATTTTCTTGAATACATTCGACGAATATTTTTTTTAATACAAAAGGTATTCGACAATAATAATTATAGATAGAATTTTTTTTTCATTTATATAAGGTACATAAGTCTTACATCACATCAAAATTTATGTACATTTTTTTTTTAAAAAAAAATATAAATTTGCATAACCGATTATTGATTTTTATCTTCAAAATAATGTAGAATTAAATATCACGATACTGTTACGTTTAGGTACATGTTAAAAAAAAATCCTAAAAACTAAAATCTCCAGCAATCTTTTTTTTTTACAAAATTTAATCTAATTACGAGTGCAAATTTCTATAATTTTGTTCGATGATCGCGCTCATTATTTATGCAAATAAAACATCAATTTAAGTCGAATAAAACTTTAAAAATGGAAAAATACAGTCTAGTTAATTATCCAAAGAAAACAGTTGTGAATAACTTCCCGAATTCCCTCCAAAAAAAAAAGTAATTTAATTTAATATAAAAACTTAATTTCAAAAACTTCTAAGAACACATAAGTCTTAATTCCCAGGTTGTAATTAATTACAATCACCAAAAAACTACAATATAGCATGCTTTAACCGTTGCTTTTTTTAAAAAAATTTCAAATAGATATGCATGCAACTATTTCTTTAAAAAAACTATTAAAAATTATTCTCATTACATTTCCGTTTAATTGCATCAAAATCATCTCTGCTACGAACCTTCCTAAATTTTATTACCGTAGCTTTTAAAATTTTTCATTATTTATTCCGGTCGTTCACAACGCAATCAGAAATTTATAAATTAAAAAAAAAAAAAAATTTAAAGAGGCCTAGTGACCAAAAAACTAATACCGGTACGAATTTATTGTGCTTATTTTTCTTTATATTTATTTTTTAATGTATTTTTAATAATAATTGTTAGACTTGAGTGTTTTGTCTGGGCGTTCTGTTGGTATGAGCGCTGCTGCTGCTGCTCGAATCGCTGCTGTGGCTCTCCATCGACGTATTGCCGTAATTCTTTTTGGGCGGAGCGGGTGGCGGCACTCCGGGGTTAGTATACATACTCGGCTTATTCAGCAAATGATGGTAGACGGGAATATCCGGCTTGTAGTTGACGTCTTGGTAATCTCCGGTATCCTCGATGGTAGCCATTTGCGTCAACAGGACGGGTCTCGCCACGTCTGGGTTGTTGACGAAGAAGACCGCGGAATCGTTGCTATTGGGTCGATCGCGTTCGTATATGGCTTGCAAAGGTCTGGCGTTAATGATTTGTTCTCTGGACGGCGGAGAGTCCAACTGAATCACCTCTATCGGATGCGCGTTAGGCGGAGTGGGGACTTTCGGGATGGCTACGGGCTTGGGCGACGGCGTCCTACTGTTGTTTTGAAACGACAGCATCACGTTTTGGCCGAGATTTTGGGTATTTTTCGACGTAATGCTATCGAAAGAGTCGTTGATGCTGTGAGAGGAGGTTGGTCGGCTGTGCTTTTGAGCGCCTTCGTTATCCACGCCGTAACCGGGCTGGTAAATGGCGGTGTTGGGCAGGGCTTCGATCGGTATGGGCTTCAGCTTGTCTTCTCCCGTTAAAGTTTGACTGGCGTTCAAGTTGCCGGTGGACGGAGTTTTGTCCTTCTTTCGGAAGCATTTGAAGAAAATGAGCACGGAAATAGCCACGATTATAATAATCAGAATGATGACGCCGATGGATATTCCGGCGATCTGTCCTCCCGTTAACCCTACTTGGACGATGCTGTAAGTGGCAATGTTGGAAGCGGGGCTGCACGCGCTGTGATCGTCGCAGGTGATGACGGCGCAATAATGAGTCGCATCGTCCACATCGCCGCTTACCGTGTGAGTCTGCTTGCTACCGGGGGTGCCGGGAGTGGTACCTGACGTGTCGCTGGTTGAATCGAAGTTAATCGAATTGAGGTTGTCCTTGTTCGTGCTGCACTTGATGTGGTAATTGTCGGCTAAAATAAAATAGTTTATTCATCCGAATACAGTTTTAAGATATTTTAATAATTACCAGTTCCATAATCTAAATCTTTGCCTGGAGTTGTCCAACTTAAGATAACGGATTGACTGTCAGAAGATTGTACTTGTAGATCCATAATACGACCGGGTGGAAGATTGCCATTGCTGGCGTCAGCACCGACGGAAAAACTTCCGGCGGACGCCATTCGAGAAAATGCCTGAGTTGCTGTTTCATCTAAATAATTAGTACATAATATAATAATTTTATTAAAAGGAAAAATTATTCTCGATCGATGTTAATAAGAAATTTATTATGATAAGGGGCATCCAATTAGTTACGCCAACAAAATTTTAAATTGAGACTTTTCTGGTATTTTGAATTTTCCGGATAAGCGTTAGTTTCCCAAATAAACAAACGTTTACATTAAAATTAAATGGCAATAGGCCTACTTACCCATTGAACTTTGTTTGCTAATCCAAGGGTAGGTTTTAGTTGGGTATGTGGCTAACCAACCGTTGTCGTTAGCATTGACTGACACGGTATAAGTTGAAGGTGTTCCAAACTGAGTAAAGTAGGCCGAATAAATTCCATCTTTTGCACTTACGTCTGGATCTAAAATAATTTACCGTATTAAAAAAAAAAAAAATTTTAAATACGGTAATAAGTTAAAGTTAAAAGGCAAACTCACTTCCACTGCCGTCATCTCTCAACGGAATCGTAACCGAATTGTTGGTAGTGGTGGCGAATGTCACTATAGCGCTGACGTTCGCGTTGAAAATTGGGGTGTTTCCTTGCATTAGACTGGCGAAAATACGGACGGTGGTCTGTAATAAATTTTATAAAAATGTCAACGATTGAAGGTTTATTTGAATATGTAAATAAAAATTGTTTACGTATTTACTGCTCCCGGCGGAATCGAGCGCTACGTTTTTGGTGACTACATTCCAAGCTTTTAAACTGATTTGAGGTGTACTGGCGAAACTCGGGTCTACTATGGCATTCCATGGTTGACCGACAACATAAGCTAAGTAAGGCGGTTGTTGCTCTAGACCGTTTCTATCAATCGGCGTACAATCGCACGTGAATTCTACTGTTGCACTCGACTGAAAATAGAATTAAATCATTATTAACTTCATAATACTAAGATCATCGTAGCATGTCATAAAGTTTGGATTAAGAAAAGATTAAGTTTACCGTGTATTTCAATGGTTCACCACAGTAGATGTATGCACCATCTGCGCCTGTCCCACACGTAGCATCGGTGCCGGTAACCTTGCAAGTGACAAAGTCTTTAACTGATATTGGTTCACTACCGCTTCCCAAATTCTCGCAGCTTTCAAAATAGAATCGATTTGTCATATTTGTTATGGTAGAGCCATATTGGGTGACGGGCATTGAAACATTTGTCGAATTTAACAGCAGCTGCTCGTAGTACTATATAAAAAAACGAAAATCTTTAGAATTATAATTTTTTTATTTAAAAGCAAAATATGGTTGAGTCCTACTGTCTGTGGTGGTCCGTAAAGCATAGGTGCAGCCACGTTAGGCAAAGCGCCTAAAAATTCATCGGCCAACTTTCTTTCTTGTAGAAATCCGTAACAAGCTGTCACGTCGTCGTCCCACACCGTGCTGTTAAATGGAGATTTAGGTCCTTTGACGTATATGGCTTGCGCAAAACCAATGCATTCATCAGCGGTTTGAAAATTATTGACACTTTGAGAATTATAACTGACAACAAACAGTTGAAAGTTATTATTTTTAGCTTGTGTACACATGTCTGTACTCTCGCTTGCGCTAAGTGAAGAGTCACTTATAAATAAAAGAGCTTTAATGTTGTTTGGAGCTTTGGGTCCAGACGTCTATAAAACAAATAGCATGTCACTCAATATAATTGGTCCGCAGTTTTGCGAAAGTGTACATACTGTTAATAGGTTAGCTAAGCTATCCGATAACTTTCTTGTTCCTCTATTGGCTCCATAAGGTCTTGATGGAAGGTTAGCTAGACAAGTTTTTCTAGTATCAGTTGAATCGGAGTTGGTGGTGATTAAGCACCAATCTGTATAACTGCCTATGCTTGAACCGCTTTTTTGCGGACAGGTTTGTTGAAAAGCGAATTCTCCTCCAAGTGGGAAATCATAGCTTATGAACTTGGCAAACGCTGCATATGAACTATACGTCTAAAAAAATTAAAAAAGAAAATTATATTAAAAAAAAATTACCCGTTTTGATGTTTCTTATTAGCTGATGAATTTTAAAATAAAAGTTTGCAAAGTTAAATTAAAAAAAAATTATTTGTTGTGATTTGTGCTAAAATATGATGAGAAGCAAGCCATAAAAAAAAAGAGTTATGAAATAGTTTCTCTCGCATTTTCATAGTTTGCCTATTGATCAATTATAGCTAAAAATCCTATTTAGCAAATATTATAGGCGTGCATATAGTATGGTAATAATACAATAAAATTATTGCATTAAAATCTTAAGACTAAAAACTCGCCTGCGATGCAGAAGTTGCAAAATTGTCCCACAGAACTGCCAATGCTAATGGATTAGAAGCAGATGTAAATTGTTCAAAACTCCATATGATATCTGATATCGTATCACTGGTTGAGCTAAAAGAAAGGATAAAAATTTAGCTTTTTACTTCCATTTTTCCTCGTAATAAGGTATTTGTTACCTTTGAACTTGGGTATTTTGTAGCACCACTTCCATCACGCTTTGTCCGTCGCACATCATATTGTGTTTATTTGGGGCATCGGCGTTATGGCTACTAGCATTAGAACAAAATCCAAAAGCCTTTAAATTCGAAGGAAAAAAAAATAGTTGAGTAAAATTATTTTTACAAATTGTTTTTATAATAATAGTTATTATAATCGACACTTACAACTGGCGCTAAAGGCAAAGACATCATCGATGAGGTTATGTTTTGATTCGTGTCCGCTTCAAAATTGCACGTAGAAGGCACCCCTTGGACGGAGCTTGAACCCGAGCAAGAACTAAATAAAACGAGCAAATAATTATGAAACGTGATTTTAAAGACTTATAAACGAATTTGTCGGAAGAACATACTCTTCATTCCAACTAACATGCGTCGTATTGCACGTGTTGGCTATCAACGTGCTTCCTGGAGCGAAATATTTGACCGGATACATCTTGTCATAATCGTACCCTTGTTCATCGAACACGCCGAAGTAGTATTTGACCCATTCTCTGGCTAACAGTCTGTCCTGCGTACCGAGGGTTGTTGAGTCGTAAGTGCCTTTAATAAATTCGGGAGTCAAATGAATAAAATCTCCTCTTTCTCCGCAGAACTTGGATTGCTGAGTGTATGGCATAGAGCCATAAGCCGTGTTTGCTTCATCAATCCGAATGTCTGCCGTATCAAAACTTGGAGGGCTGAAAGTAGGTGTACTGCGAACTACCCGGCTTGCTGTTAGCGGGTTCCAATTGGCGGCGTTGGCTGGCCCCAAAACGATTACATTTCCAAATGTAAACCGATTGCCGGTAGCTTGAAATAAGGTTTTTGATGTATCTGTCAGTACGTTCTATTTTGAAAAAAAAGATTTACATTTTAAAAATTCATTTCAATAGATCTACATTATGTTTATTTTTCAATATTTATTCTTAGGTTTAATTTTTTTAACGGAATTTGTGATCGACACATTTTGATCGAAAAAAATACTCTTTTCTTTTAATTTTTAAGTAGGCATATATTTCAGGCGAAATAAATTTCTGACTTGAAAATTGAAAAGGAGGGAAAAAATATTTATATATTAATTCGAAAATTATATTAGTTTTTTTAATTATACTGTAACTTCTTTAAACGAAAAAATCAAATTAACAAAAAATGAGTTATTTTGGTTGTTGGTGACACATTTTTTTTTTTTTTTTTTTTAAATTTTTTAATCTTTTTATAGTTTCGCTAAACCTAAAAACCCATTCTATAGATCGGTTTAGGTTGGGGCGCAAAAAACAAAACAATAGCAAGAAATAGAAATTTAAAATTTCTTCATGTGACTTAATGAACACAAGCCATTAAAAAAGTTTGAATGCTCAATTATTTAAGCTTTTTTCTTTAACGTTTTTTTTAAGAATCTTTAATTTAACCATGTAGCTTATTTTTTTTATTTATTTTTTTTTAAATTAGAAATGAAAATATTTTTTTTTAAAAAAATATATGACGCGAGGAGTTTTTTTTTATTTACCGTAGTAAAAATCTGTATTATTGTACTACCTCACTTAAAACATGCGCAATAATTGATTGGTATTCCAGATAAATGCGATAAACAAATTGAATTTCTTTGTACTTTTATTAACATTACGGTAATTCTTCCTCAAATCAAATATTTTTTTTACGTGACCCGTATTGACACCTCTACTATTGCCACATTGGTTGACGCCCTGCTGCTTTTGTGCTTTTCAATAGTCGCCACATACTACCGTAAAATATATTTTTTTTCCCTGTTATTCTAATGACTAACAGTCAATATTTATTTTAAATTTGATAAACCGATCGCAATTGTATTTTTTTGATAGTTATAAAGCGTATCATATCCCCGATTTTATAGTTATACTGTAGCTTGTTTGCTTCGAGTTACGAGATAATACACTTAAGTATTTTCCAACAACGACCTCGATAAAAAAAAAAAATAATATATAAAATTATTATCTAATCGTTAACTTATTTACACGCCTATACAACTGACAAAAATCACAAAACAAAAAAATTCAAAAATTCAAAGAAATTTTTTTTTTTAAAAATTGATAAACAATCTGTTTAGTAAAACTCACAGTTATCGGATTAATATTTTTTTTGAATCGTTTTTCTATGAAAAAGAAGTAATTTTTTTGATATAAAATTAGTTTCTCGAATTTCCACGTGTAATCACGAGTAAAAAAAAAGTGTTACGTAGCTTACAATTAACTTTTAGAATTTAATTTTTTTGTAAGACCATCGTAGGTCCTAATTGTTTTGCCTATTCAGTATACTCGGGGACAATTGAAGTTCTATTGAACTTTTAAGGCGAATTTTTCCGCTTTCTTACTTTGATCATAGTGACGAAATTTTGAATGGCCGGGTTGTCCATATCCTCGTCGATAACGGACGAACTGATGGCTATCACTACGTTGTTAAATACGTTGTTGTCGAGAGTCACGTTTCCGGCGGTCACTCGGCAGTGAGGCACCAGAACTGTTAAAAACAGTACCAATCCGCACAACCACTTCTTCATCCTGCTTCGGATTCCGATTAATTTATATAAATTATTATTATTATTACGATCCAAAAGAATCGAATAAAAAGCAAAACTAAAAAATTGAACTGCTGACTTGTATTGTATAAACACGAAATAGAAAAAAAGAACAATCGCGTCTGCAATCACAACGGAGAATGATATTTGTTGAGAAGAGATTTGGAATAGTCAAATGCGACTCCTCCTTGTAAATTAAATAGAAATCGTTGGAGATAAAGCGGGAGTTAGCTCAAATAAAATGCGAGTTATCTTTCGTTTCCTTGGTTAAAATCTGATTGATAGATAAACGATATAAAGGATATATTATTATGATCGTTGCACTAAAAATACCACGTTGTTAAAATGATAAAGTTTTTTTTTTTTGTTGAAAAAAATTGCCCAACATTACTCAACTTTTAATCCGGTACTGTATATTAAATTGATAATAAATTTCTCGATTGGAGTAATTGAATAACAAAGAGAATGAAAAAATAGGCGTTGGTTTTTTTTTTTTTTTTTTGAAAAGATATATTTCATATATTTCGTGTAAATGATAATGATTCACTTTCGCAGTAAATTAATAATTACTCTAACATGATTGCAATTGAATTGCACATACGGTAATAGTTGCTTAAAAGAGGTTAATTAACTGTATCGGTTCGTCTGGTTGTTTTCTTTTTTTAAGTGACATTTACCTATAAAATAATCAGATAACGAATGACATAAATATTAAGCGAACTATTTCAAAGCTAATCAATAATAATTTGTAAAACACACAAAACAAAAATTGTAAGCTTCAAAGCGATTGCGCAATACCCAATTTTATAATTACACCCAGACCTGAGGCCTCGTTTTGTGTCTACAGTATTCAAGTGCTATTATTGTAGATTCCGTTTGCTGTCCTTGAACCGTATTTCTGAAGATGCACCTTTTCCAGGTGGTTTCTCTTTTGAAATCATTTTGTTATTATTATTAATTTGCCTCGACTGGCGACAAAATTGGGAATGCAAAAACAAGGAGCGCCCAATGAATGGGCGAATCATTACAAAATCGCTATCAATTTGTTATAGGATAAATGACAATCGAATTTCAGGGTAGTTGTTCTATGGCATGCTGACAAACATGCCCATAATCTCTGTAGTTTATTAGGAACTTTGTTGGACCGGCAGCAAAATTTTAGAAGATTATACTGTATTTAAATTTGGTTTTATGCTGTTATATAAGCCGTAAGTTGGTAGCCTACTCGAATTTATGGAAATTCAAATACACTGTACTTTAATTTGAAAATTTGAAGATAGAGGAGGGGAGGGGGGGTGGGGGGGAATAGAGGAAAGTTATTCTCGGGTGTTACCAAAAAGAGTTACGAAAAATTATCGTTAAAAAGCGACGACATACTGTATTTTGTTGAGATAAGACTTAATTTTATGAAGTTTCCCCAAAAAATATTTTTGAGATTGTGAATTTATTTTATAATTTCTAATTTTTACTAATTATATTATGCCACAAAAACATAGTTAAAAATCTGTAGCAAAATAAGTGAGGGAGGGGGGTGGGCGCCAATATTGTTTTTGTTTCCGAGCTTCTTCTATCAGACGTTGCTACGGAATTTACCGCTTCATTCGCCTTCTTATTCCTTTACTTTTTTTTGACTTTTTCCTTGACTTTTGTTGATGCCATTGACCCCATACAATGCCCTGATATGATTCAGTTTCTGGCTATTAATTTTATAATAATATTATCAGCACAATTCTAAAAAACGGTTTCTTGAAGCAAGTGATGACAGATTGTTGAGGTGAGGGTTCAGAGATAAGATGAGGGGGGGGGCTACCTTAAAAATCCAACGGATGTTAATGCCCTATCTGTAACATTGAAAAAGTAAATATAAAGAGTTACTAAACCAATACAATCATAGCTCGCTTCTCGGAATCATTTTCCAAACGCATCAAACCCCAAACACGATGGTATAATAGTAACTGACAATCTAAACAAAATTTAAATAAGAAGCTCTCAAAAACAAACAGAGATGACAAACGCAGCAGTCAAAATGAGTCAAACTTCTCTAGAGATTTTTTTTTTGTCGTTGTTGTTTATTATTCATCGTTATCACGTAATACGATTACACGCGGAAAAGATGTTTTTAACCCGTAATTCCAAATTATAAGACTCGACGCCGACGATATACATGTAATTGCAATTAACGTAGCCAGTTTTATTTACGAGTTTTAATTTTATTTAAGCGTTACCGCTATAAATTTATTTATATAACAACAACATAACAACAAAAAAAAATACATTAATTAAAATAAATGCAGTTATTTTAAATTAAAATTTACGTTTGTTCGATAGGGCCTATAATATTACACATGCTGAAATAATTTTAGCTTTGTATAAAATTATAACTTATTTATACGATGGCTTTTAGGTGCAAATAAATGTTTTATGTACAAGTCTATGAGTGCGTTAATTGGCATTTCAATCATTAAAGTGACTAAAACAGCAATTGCGTACGAGACCACCCAGTTTCTCAAAACTATAGCAATCTATCAAACAAAAAACAAAAAAATTAATTCAGGGCTGTACTAGTATTAATATCAAATAATAATTAAAATGGACTTACAAATAAAGAAAAACTATAATGAATTGTTTCCTCTTCCGAGAGATAAAAGGTATCGATTAAAGTGGGATGAATGAGATACACCGTTAAATTGAGTTTGCTCAGCGGCAGCCAATATTTCCAACGTAAAACCGAAGAAACTAAACCTAAATATCATTATTTTTTTTTAGCAAATTATTTTTTTTTTTTTTAAAAATTGCTAATTGGAAATTACCACTGTCTTTCGCGTTGCAAATAATTATAACCCAGGCGATGCTTAAACTATACATAGTAACTCCCCAAGCAGTGTGCAAGCTTTTAATAGCGTCGTTGGGTTCGAGATAAATTCCGTACATCGTAGCATAGAACAAGACGCTCGATAGACTCCATCCTAGAGAAAGTTGTTTCTGGAAAATACAATGATTCATTAGGGGTATTATTTCGGACAAAAAAAAAAAAAAAAAAAAAAAAATTAAGGAATATAAAATTTTTTTAATGTAATTTCGTCTTTGTGTTTGAAGATAATCCAGCTGAGAGCCATTCCAACAAAATAAGCTCCGAAATGGTAATACGGTTTCTCGTATATGTTAAAATACTGGTTTCTTTCATTTCGGTACGTTGGAACTTCCCTGAAACAAAATGCAAAACTATTAATTTATTGTTATTATTGTTGTAGTAGTTTTTATTGCGCATGGGTTTGGGGCTTATCTCTTTTATTGTTTTTAGGCAAGTCAGAGTATTTCAAGCGACGATAATTATTATTTAAATTAAATTAATTCAACGCGAATTTTACGTAAAGACTAGGCAAAATGTACTAAGAAAAATAGTGCCCGTGTTACGCGCTGTACCTGTATTCTTTGGGAAAGAGCGGTGGTAACTCGTTCACGTACGACTGATAAGTTAACCAGCAGCAGCTTGCAACTAACATGGTACAGCCGTTGAAAAGGCTCATAAAGTATCTTTAAATATTAAGACATATGCTTTGTGAAAAAGCTTGTAATTGAACATTCCGAAAATTTTAACCTTTTTTTAATCAGGGGAATGACAATAATGAGAGCAATCACGTGCAATTGCATACTAGTTGACAGAAACCACCAGGCAGAAAAGCATTGGCTACCCATTTTCCACCAATTGCTGATAAACAAAACGTTTTTCCACCAACCATCTTGGCAATGTTTTTCGCTAACTTTCCAAAAAGGACCGGACGAATAATAAGGTTGCAGACCAATGCGAGACACGAATACGATTATGCCAGGTACAATTAACAACCTTTCGATAAATGAAGGAAAAAAAAAAATAATAAGTATTGGGTATAACTTATGTGGCGTAGATTTCCATCTCACTTTAAATATCTGGGAAGAAGGAAGGAAAGAATAAATTTAAAAATGTTGATATTTTCTCGTATTTTGTAATGTTTGGTTAAAATTCCATTGAAAGTGAGAAATCCCATTATGAGGAAAAAGATATCCACCGTATAAACCTGATAAGTTAATTGCGAAAACCAAGTGCCAAATACTAATCCTAACTCGTCGGGGTTTTCTGTGAAATTATTATTTTATTATTTTAAAAAATTAGTTATTACGTGTATCTCCATTTGATTTTACTTACTCACTATTGAAAATAAAGCTACGAACGTATGGCCGTAAATCACTATCAGAGTGGCGATGACTTTTAAGCCATTTAATTCGGAAAATGTGCTGGTTAATGTTTCCAAATGAAAAAGTTTTTTGAAATTTGAGCGAAGGGAAAAATATACGAAAACGTTGTTAAAGCCAGTCCGTTCTGTCGGAAATAATAATTATTATTAGAAAATGAATTTTGAGCTGATAATTTTTTTTTTAAAAAGAAATGTAAATTTACTTGTATCCATTTGCTTTCCGACTCCATTCGATTGCGCAGCTTTTCCGTTGCCAATTCCTTTCTTAACTTTAATTTTTTATATATTTAATTTCTAGTTTATTTATTAGAACTTAATATTAAATTCGAAGTAGTCAGAACTTTAAACTTACCGGTTTTTGATTGTAAATCGAAAATTGTTCCAATGGCGACAAATAAAAATAAAACGCAGCAAATTGCACTAGATTACGTAAAATTACAGAAATATATATATATAATTATGCCAATTAACTTATAAACTTACATTGCGATTAGCGAAGTGACGTCACTGCGCAGATCGTTCAAAGGATTATGAACGCATTCGATACTGGCGTTTATTCGTTCCTCTTTTTTTATTAAAAAGTCCAATCCTTATAAACATTAATTTTTAAAACAATAGTTTAGATACTTAATTAAAATCTTACATTTTCTCTATTAGTAAGTAGCCTAGCCTACCTTTTATGAACTGTAATATGGGTTGAAAATCGCTTTCATCGCAAGAGTCAGGCACGCATATGCCAAATCTATAAGTTGACGACTAAAGAAATTTTTAATTATATTATTATTGCGATGAAACCTTTTAATGATCAAAACAGTAAAAAAAAAAAAATACCCTAAGTTTGTTTGACTTTTTTTTGCTTTTAGGAACTAATTTGAGCCAGCAATATTTGCCCGATATGGCTCGGTTCCGAATGTTTAAGCATTCTTTGTAACTCCCGGCCCAAACAGAATTTCCTCCTAAAATATCGGATTCTGGCTTTCCGAACGCGTCGATCACTGCACAAAACGATTAAAATTTTACAAATCATCGGATAAACATAAAATATAAACCAATTGTGCAGTAATTAATTTTTTTAACAACTATAAATTTGAAGACAGCTAAATATCTTTTAAGCTTATTGCCTGATAAAATTGACGAGACTTGTAGTCTAATTTAGTTTGAAATGTAATAAAATTTTTTTTTTTAAATCAACAATGAATTCTAAATAAAGCGAAAAATTTAAAGTAAGTTCATTAAAATGAGGATGGTGACTCCAAAAATAAACATTACAATTTTTAATTCAAACATTGAAATAAGTGCAAAAAATGTAGGCTACCCAAACAAAAAATAAATCTATATGTTACGTCAATGTTATGATTTCCTGCCACAAAAATGTGGATCGTAAAGTCGCTAATGGTTAGATTACTGTATTTGCTTCTTTATTGATTGGTTATTAGTCTTTCAAAAATAAATTAATAGCAATGAAATTTTATCATCTATTTTTTTTTTAAATAAATAAATACGACGCTAATTTGTAACTAGGTTGACCAGGATGGAACAGCAAATTACAAACAGCAACAAACAGCGCGAGTTTATGATTTCCATTCATAATAATATTACTTTTTGCAAGTGCAAATAACATTGAAATGAAAACTTACTCGCTAAGGCCCATTCTTCACGGGAGGCGATACCAGTAGCGACGTCTTTTATGTGCTCGTAACACAAACTTTGGGGCAAGTCGGCGGATTGAAAATAGCTTTCGAGCCAAGAAAAAGATGAATTAAAAGAATTTTTATTATTAGATAAAGCCGTGTGCATATAAAAAAGCGCGTTAGATAGAAAAGAGCTTTGGGCTGTAAAGACCACATGCCCAAACCCAACGACGGTTACTGTCACGGTTAAGATAATTGATGAACGAGAAATCATTTTTAACCTGAAGATTCAGGTCATAAATTAGGTTCGCGTTGGACAGCTCGTATAAAACAAAAATGTAGTTCGTATTTCGCCCCCCCAGCAATTGCGTTAAAATGAAAGCAGATCGAATGGAAGGCCATTGCCGTAATAAAATTATTTGTACAGTATTAGAGATAGAAATGCAACAGCTGTTTGAGAACAGGCGCTCACTGGCAAATAAAGATAGATACCGGTAATGTGTTTTCGCTTTGGGTTTCAGCTGGAAATAATAATAATAAAAAGATTAATTTTATTCAGCGAGCGACCCACTTATAAAATTCTAAAATTAAAGTTTTCAAATAATTATTAAAATCCATAATGTTTTTAATGGTTGTATTTTATGAAATGTTTGCCATAGTTTGCCAAATGTTTGTCATTAAAGCCCGGGCATTTTTTTTTTTTAAATAAGCTTATTATTAAATCGAACGATGCGCGGTTATAAAAGAAGCCTCTCACCATCAGTTGAGCTTTCAAATAAATAAATTAACAAAATTTTCCCAACTCTAAAACAATTATCTTTTTTTTTTTATTATTATTATTGCGCGATAAATTGCATTTATTTTGTATGTATAGGCCACACACACACATAACGAATAAATGGAATGGAACGTTTTAACGTTGTTTAAACAGCAGTCATGCAAAACGACGCAAATTCGACGCGGTAATATAACTTTTTATTATTACCGGTATAACATGCGGCAAAAACCATGAATGTCGGGAATATGGTTCAAAAGCGATTAACGAGGATACGAATGATGCGAAAATGTTTTCCAATTTTATTATTAAAATAATATTTTAATTGAGCAAAAATTAAATTCGCTTATTGGTTTAATTTTATTACAAACACACTCAAAAAAAAAAAAAATTAATTAATTAATATTGTTTTGCTATTTAGTTTTATTTAATCAATTAAAATGTAAACGAGTAAACATTTGCAAAGTACTGTGTATCAATTGTGTCATTGCAACTAAAATAATTATTGACTTGACACATTAAATTTTTTTTTTTTTTTTTGAATTTGTAAATTTATTCCAACTTAATGGCATTTAAAATTATTTATTAATGTAAATCAAAATACTCGTAATATACATAATTGAAGCGTTATTCTTTAATTAGAAGGTAATAGAGATTTTGGAGTTAAGCTATTTTTCCTCGTTCTTACGCATAAGTCTACTTCTTATGTCGTCCGGAATTGTAATTTGGAATTTATTTTTGAACAAAATTATGTAAATGAATAAATTATATCCAAACTCCGACGGTATAAGAAGTGAACTTTAGCTTAACCGCAAAATCACTACTGTAATAGCATTGATTTAAGTCTTGGTAATAAACAGTCGCATTACTTTAACGCCTAACCTTGAACATTAACCAAAAAATATATAGAATAAGATTTTTTTTTTATATAGGAGAGGATAGGGGAAAGGAGAGAAAAAAAAACAATAATTCCTTACCGGTATGTACATGTATTTAATCTACGAATAAATTTAGGTGTGTATTCTATTTTTAATTTGTCCATAAGTCACCGGGCAATGTTCCTTAAACAGTAAGTCGAGATGAGTCCCGCTGCCAACGGGTGTCCATACATCTTTCGTGTAAGAGTGGCTTAAATGCATCGTGTACGAGTTGGAGAGATCGAGAGTTACCAGTTGAGGCACGAAAAAGATTTTCCAAGAAGTAACGTAAGCGATGGGATTTAACATTTCGTAGGGTAACACGTCGATTCCTTGACACGCTGAAGGATCGCTCACTGGGAGCGGGACCAACTTGGAAGTATTGCAGGCGATTCGTAACGAAGTTGAAATTAAATTGGGTCCCGGACCCAATCGCTTTTTATAAGTGTGCGGGTGCGAGGGCTTGTACAATTTTTTCAAATCGTTCAAGTACTTACGAAAAAATTTTAATTGTTTATCGAATATCATTACGGCCGTATTCACCCGCGTGGCGTTTACTCGTTCGGTACCGATGGCGTTCCGCAATTTCGCCATTGATTTCACCACGATCACGTCGGTATCTATATAAATCCCCCCGTGCGTAAAGAGCAACGCTCCTCGGCCAAGGTCACTCAGGTGATCTTCTAGAAAGCCACTGTTGGAGATTTTATTCATGGTCTCCACGGGGTCCAACGGTGTTCCTTCGAACAATCGTACGGGGTCGAGATGCGAGAACTGGATGTTGGGATAATTCTCGCTCAAACTTTTAAACAGAGAACCGTTTGTAAAGAATTTCTTCCCGTGTTTGTAGTAAATAATTTGGCTGTTAGAGTGATGTCGAGCGGCGGATTCCACGCTGCAAGCGTTCATTTCGGTTAAATACCGCTTGGTTTGGTTAGTTTCCATTAAAAACACTTTCGGACCGGTCAGATTTGGCGGTTGAGCCCTGAACGGCGATCTCAATTCGATATTGGTGTCGTGAAGTTTGATAGAAACGAACGATATTAAAAAAAGCAGTAGAAACACGATTAAATATATTGACGCTTTGTTGCTCCTACGACGACAAAAAAAAATATTAATTTTCATTTTTGAAAAAAAAAAAAAACTTAATGAAAATTTTATATAAAACTTTTTAGAAAAAAAAAAAAATCGCAATAAATGTGATGAAAATAAATACTAATCCCGTGATCGGGAGTGTTTCGAATATGGCTGAAGAAAAAAAAAACTACTCGGTTTTTCATGTGTATTTTTAATGTTTATAATAATTATTATTTGAGTAATAACATTTTCCGTTTTAACGAGAGGTCGAACTATAACATTTAACGGAAATTTCACAGCTGTAAACTGTTCGCCTACATCCCTGCTCTTCGTCGTAAACCTCGGCTACAGTATAGTCACGTCACGGCAACTCGAACCGGATTTGACGTCACTTTTGTTTTCGTATTTTATTTGCTATATCTTACATTAAATTTGATAATAAGTTTTCTTATTGTAGCAGTCGAAAAACATTAAATAAAGACAAGCAAACTCCGTAGTCAACTTCTTCATAATATGAAGATAATTGACATATTATGTCAATTATTTTTCTTAATTCTAATTGATATTTATTGTCCATCTAAATTTGAAATGAAAAAAGAAAAAAAAAACCTACAGTATTATTTCTATTTGCGAATTAATTTTAGGTGTATATTCTATTTTTTATTTGTTTATAAGTCACCGGACAATGTTCCTTAAACAGCAAATCGAGATGAGTTCCGCTGCCGACGGGTGTCGATAAACCTTTAACGAGCGAGTGACTTAAATGCACCGTGTACGAGTTGGAGAGATCGAGAGTTACCAGTTGAGGCACGAAAAAGATTTTCCAAGAAGTATTGTAGGAGATGGGATTTAGCATTTCGTAGGGTAACACGTCGATTCCTTGACACGCGGCAGGATCACTCACTGGGAGAGGGATAAACTTGGAACTGTTGCAGGCCATTTGTAACGAATACGAAATTAAGTCGGGTCCCGGACCCAATCGTCTTTTATACATTATCGGGTAGGCGGGCGAATACAATTTTTTCAACGCCATCATGTAAGTGCGAAAAAAAGTAAACTTTTTATCGAATATCATTACGGCCGTATTCACCCGCGTGGCCTGTACACTTTCGGTACCGATGGCGTTCCTCAACCTCGCCATTGATTTCAACACGATCACGTCGGTATCCATATAAATCCCCCCGTGCGTAAAGAGCAACGCCGCTCGGCCAATGTCACTCAGATGATCTTCCGAAAAACGACTTTTGCCGATTTTATTCATGGTGTCCAAACCGTCTAACGGCGTTCCGTCGAACAATCGTAAGGTGTTGAGATGCGAGAACTGGATGTTGGGATAATTCTCGCTCAGGTTCTTCAGAAGAGAACCGTTTGTAAAGAAATTTCCCCCGTATTTATAGTAGATAATTTGGCTGTTGGAATGATGTCGGGCGGCGGATTCCACGCTGCAAGCGTTCATTTCGTTTAAATGCCGCCTGGTTTTGTTAGTTTCTATCAAAAACACTTTCGGTCCGGTCAAATTTCGCGGTTGAGCCCCGGATGGCGAACCTAATTTCGTATTGCTTTTGTAAAATTCGACGAAAACGATAAATATTAGGAAAAATAATAATAAAAACATCATACAATGAAATGTTTTGTTACTTCTACGTCGACAAAAAAACTTATTAGTTTTCATTTTCACGCACCTAGTAATGGAGGTTATTTTCGAAGAAAAAAAAAAAACACTCAGTTTTTCAATTGTATTTTTAATAGTGAGAACATGTTTTACTAATTTTATTATTAGAGTAATTACATTCCGTTTTAACGAGAGGTCGAGCTATAACATTTTAACGGGAACTTCGCAGCTGCAGAGTTTGACGCACTAGAGTAGGCCTACATGTCATTGTTATTGGCCGCATTGCCGTGCTTTATTTTATTCATCTTCAGGATATATTGTAAATTGTATTCAACATTAGCAATCGTTTCTAAAAACGTTTCTTGGAGTAATTGTTGAAGTGAGATCTGTGAGCTAGCAGTCAAAAATACACTAAACAAATACAATCACACTTCGTTCCTCAGAATTAATTGAACGTTTTATTTGAGACGCATTATCAGATTAAATATAATTTTAAATTTTTTAAATGTGAGTACCGGTATTTTTTTTTTTTTACAGTAGTATTTTACGCACGATTAAATAATCATTAAAGCACTACAGTATATTTTGATTACAGATTAGAATGGAATTACCGAATATATTTCTCGTAATACAAAAGTTAGTTTGGGGGGTGAGAAAGCTTTTGAACTACATCTTATTTATATGACGTCTTTTAGTTGAAAATAACTGTTTGATATTCAAATCTATGAGTGCGTTAATTGGCATTTCAATTATTAAAGTGGTTAAAGCAGCAATTGCGTACGAGACTACCACGTTTCTCAAAACCATAGCAATCTATATAAAAAAAGTTTTAATTTAGAGCTGTACTAGTATTAATATCAAATAATAATTAAAATGGACTTACAAATATAGAAAAACTATAATGAA
>JAQGAZ010001001.1:0-38986 GCA_034692225.1 Polydesmus complanatus
TGGAGTGTGCTTCAATAGATACACTTGTAATACGCCATTACAATTTATAACAATACAATTCTACTCGAAAGGTCAAAGGCCACAACAATTAACATTTTAATAGCACAAAAATAATATTATTTAAAAAATATATTCTATTTGAAGCCCACTTTTAGTCCTAATTGAAATAGAGGCTTCAATGAATAACCCAATTTTTTTAAATGGAAAATAAACAAATCTGTAGCTTTTTTTTACACAAAATTGACGACGTGTTGAAGAACCTAAAGCCGTATTCTCACTATATTTTTCGTTCTTTCTATCAACAGAGTCGATGATATTAACAATTATAATAATATTGTGCAACGTACACGATCAATCCCCGATGATTTCTATTATCAATCGGGAAGATGATGAAAAAAAAAATACGAGTTTCAAACAAATCAACTCGATATTAATTAAAATGTGAAGTTCACCAAACGTCTATTTCTTATTATTAATAAAGCCGTACAAATATATAAATAGCATAAGGAAGAATAATGTATAGATATCGATAGATGAGATAGGCATTAAAGCCACACGCAGCGCGTAGAATATGTGAGCATGACTCGCAATAATTAATTAAAAACGTCAATCACTTCAACTCACTCATACTCAAAATAATAATAATATTATATAGATAAATATAATAAAAGTTTCCATAATCATGATTAAAATTAGCTCCAAATATTAAACTATAAGAACACGCGTCAAAAATAAAGTTTTGTGTGTGGCTCAACCGAGAGCATCGTAATAAAAGACGCTTTCACAATTATTATTATTTTTCTTACGAAGAAGAAGAAGAGAAGAAAAAGATTCAGCATCGAATCATCGATCAATCACTCAGTTTCAAATTTTTCTTTTACGGGAATTATATCTACGTCGATCGAGAAGAAGAAGAAACGAAACAACAAAATGATGTTGACGCATGAACGAGCGTCGATCTCTTTTGCCACCCGCAAATTCTAATCGCAGTGTTAACAGACGAACAGAAATAAGAAGCCGAGGAGGAATATCAAGTGCGACAATCAACAATCGTGGCTCCGATAATCCCCCCCTTCTTTACCACCAGCGCCCCACCACCACCATCCACATCTAACGGCATGCCTATCTTTTTCGGGCATGGATGAACAAACTGTCAAAAACGTTTTCAAACTTCCCCTTCCACCGCACACACACACACCAACAACAACGCCAGAATATTAGATCAGCGAGTCTCCTTCGCGCAAATAGTAAATAGCAGCCGAGCTAATGAAAAATTAATAACGTCAAAAACTAAAACAAAAAACAAACAATAAGCATTAGCTAAATTGAAAGTTTCAATCTGCGAAACAAAATTAATTCCATCAAATCAAATTCATTTAGCACACCATTCAATGCGGACGCTTCATTTCTCACTCGGCCCATTTTCACGCTTCATTTAATTTCAAATTAACGATTGCGTAGAGAAAAGCAGCAGCGATGATAAAACGTATTTCTTGAATAAACAAATAGTTCTTCTCTTATAGCCCCTACTCGTAGTATATGTAAATTATCATATGGTTACTGGTTAGAGAGAGAAAACGAGTGAGAAGTTTATTTTTAGTTTCGGGCCAATAAACCCAAGCGCCGTTAACTATTTCTTAATTATTTACCCCTAACTTTTAAGCAAACATCTTCTTTTCAAACTTGAACGGAGAAAAATAAATAATTAAATATTAAAAAAAAAAAAATGTAGCTATTTTTTCAAATAACATTTGCATTTAAATGGGAAAGTTTTCAATAAGGTTACGTGTTACTCAAACTGTTTTTAGCCGCCGAATGAACAAACAACTCTTACTCCAACTAGGCCTACACGTACACGTACGAGGTATTAAATTACATGTAAATGTGTCTCGTATTTGCGAGATTTATTCGGAAAGAAAATGACTGGAAATCAACGTGAAATCGGGTACAGTAATTAAAAGATGCGTCACGCCATTTAGCGCTACAATTCAATTTTTAATATTGTTACCACGTGTATATACTGTAGGTATAGATCATAATTATTGTCATTTTTTTACTTTTTTTTAAAAAAAAAAATATGGCGATAGAAGGTATACATGCGTTGGTTCGAATAAAGCGTCGTATTAACTTTAATGAAAAAAATCAAAATAATAAGCTAGATCGGATTACATAAAAGTAAACAACCTTTTCCTTTTTTTAAAAAAAAAAAAATTAATGTTAATATTAAAAAGAAAAATGCCATTTGACGTTGGAAAAATGTGGCGATTCAACGCAGCGATATTAAAATCTAAACTTTCAAATTGAAAGTGCTAGTTGGATGCGGGTTTCATATTTCCTTTAAAACACATTTTCAGTAATATCCACATCGAAAACCAGATCGGTTATTAAAACAGCGCAGAAAAATTTTAAAAGTTCGAAAACCTCAATAATAGCTGCGTAAATAACCACTCGCCATTTTTTTAAATAGAAAATAAAAATGATGTGTTAACAAATTTGTTGAATAAAAGTGCATCCGACACTCTACAGTAGCAATTATAATACAGTAGGCGTCTACTGACGTCAGACGTATCCTAATTTTTCACCTGTACAGTATTAAAAAGTGTCAAGTCAAAGTCCATCAGAGAAGCTCTTAAACGAATGAATTAGCAGCGTGGCATGTTTATAATATACCAATTACAATATTATAATATATATCTACTCTCTCCAGTGTAGGCTACGTGTAAACAAGCTGGGAAAAGAATTCCCCACTTGCAATAGTTGTGCAGCTGGTGGCGACATTTGGCCCCTGTTATCTTGTCAATCAAACCAACATTTTCAGGTTGAAACGCACAAACTAAAAGCTGGCCATCACTCCTACATCATATAGTATTTTTTTTTCTTTCTCTCCATCTCTATTGTACTGTAGGTAGTGTAGAGATAACGCACATCGAAACGAAAATGATTAATACCGCGGCGCATAGCCGAGTACACAGACCGCGCGCGCATTCACTTTGTATTTGAATAAGCCCACCCAAAATAAATTATGCCCAGTAAAATTTAACAAAAGGAAAGAAGAAGAAAATAGTACGCGTGACGACTATAATATGTGTATAAAATGTATAATCACGTTTGATACAAGTTCATAATTGCAATTAACTAGCAGCCGCGCTGTTAGTTAATCATCCTCCCACGCATCTCATCCGCTCATTAGATCAGGTAGGCCTACACATGCTTTTCTTCGCTGCACTTTAACTTTAATAACACCAATATTATACAAGTTAGTAAATTAAAATAATTATTGCGCTCCTCTTCTCATTACTCTACTCCTTATAACACACACATTTTTAAATGCGTCACACACCATCGAAACACAACCGACAACGCAAAATTAGACGAATTGGATCAGCTGGAATGCGAACAGAGCATAGTGAGTAGGTATAATGCTTGTGTTGAGACTGGAAGAGGATTATTTTAAACACAGAATAGAACAATTAAATGTTGGTTGGTTTTTGCTGTCCCATCCTGACCGACCTTTCTCAGGTGTATAGGGACAGCGGGGAAGAGTGTTAAAGAGTGATTAAAGTAAAGTTTTTCCACGTGTCATTCAAATATTTACATTGTTAAAAGGACTTACGGTAATACTCATTCTGTTGGGTTCGGTTTTTTTATGATCACCATTATAATTACTTGTAATAATAAAGCCGCTAAAGAAATAGAAAGAAAGTACAGTAAAGTTACCAAATAAAGTAAGTAAATTAGGTGGAAAAATGTTCAGCCAGTCAATTTGAAAAGCGGACCAAAAAACTTTTATCCCGAAATTGAATTTTGTCAATCTGAAACTATAAAAGTGGAGAGATTCAATTTCCAAACACGTAACCCAATCTCTCTCTCTCTCTCTCTCTATCCCTTCACTCCTTTCACCCCTTCCCCTCCTACAAACACACGCGACAACACCTCACCCAATTTTCTTCCTTTTTATCAAATACCAATTTGAATAGAGAGATATTTTCCTCCCAGAGTCCTATCGCTAAAAACATAACTTATATTTGAAATCCAGATGAACTCGTTATTACCCGTTGTGCGCGCGTGTGGTTAGGATCCCCCAACCCCCCTTCAACCCCCAAATTACGAGCGTAAATTGCACATAAATCGATTTCCATCAACTTTTGAACAACTGCGTTGAATAAATTTGCTTTGGCACATTATCTACACGCAGGTTCAAATATTTAAATTTCGCTTTTCTCTCTCTCACTCTCGGCTTCAACTATAATGCTTTATACTCATTCTATAACACCGCCCAATCTCCAACCGCCCAAAAAATATTCCAACACCACACTACCCGATATAAACATATATAACCCTTTAGAAGTAGTGCTGTAGGTAGTAAAAGAGTACAACAAAAGCAGCGAGAGCATTTTTGCATAGATGAAGTTGTGAATAGTTAAGCACCTTGTGGTATATATAATATATCTACGTATGTAGCCGCGCGCGCTCAATGCCGAGATTGAAATGTGATGAAAATATTATATATCCAACGCTCTGGCTCACTCGACTCGACACGCCACAACGCTCTCTCTCTCTCTCCACGGTGTGTGCGTGCGCGACTCAATACCATCGATCAACAGCTCACTAGGATTCACTAGGATGAATCCCAACTCTTTTTCTTCTTCTTCTTCTTCTTCCGAATGGAGAAATTAAAACTCGCTAAACTCTTCTCCTATACGTTTCACGCCAAATGAGTAAACACAACCTCCACTCACTACTAACCCATTGAAATACTTCCATACACTTTTCCCCAACACCTAATTTAGTAAAACATAAGTAACAGAAAAGAATAATCCCAATCAAAATTAGTGAACCATATTTTTGACTTAATCGATGGATTAATTAATTTACTTAACAATAATAATGTTAGAAAAAGTTATAAACATTTTCAAGTTCGGTTTTTTTCTTCCGAAAATTTAACTAACTAAATGTAATGTCGCTAGACCGTAAATAATATGCAAAATAGGGGAATTATATTTAAAATATAATTCTATATATAGATTAGAAGACGCGCGACAGTGACATGTTCAATAATAAAATTAGAAGTTAAAATTTCCATCAACATATTTTGAAGGATGGAAATAAAATAGGCTGAAAGTACCAAAAAAAAAAAAAAAATTATAACAATGCAATACTTTTTTTCGTATTTATTGCCTTTAAAATTGTACCAAAACCAACTATTCTTAAATGTAATGTTAAAAAAAATTCAATGTCATAAATAGGCCTACATAAGCTATAGTATTTCGGACGCCTGTAAAGGTGACACCTGGACAATTATTAAACCCGCCATTTTGCGAGCAAATTTATCCACCGGATTAAAGCAAAATAGCCCTTTCATTCTCTTTGGCAACTATTGACCTCACTTGTATACACACACAATCATTTTATAGAAAAAAATTAAAATATTTTTGGAAAATGGCACTTTCAGCCTTTTTTTTTTTTTTTAAACAAATTTCCGCTCTTCATTTATATTCAATTCGCGTATTGGAAAAATACAAACCGCAAAAGTTACTACAATTTAATATTAGTCTAATATTAGATATAAAAAAATATGTATATATATATATATTTTTGAAAAGCATTTTATTGAAGACTAAAAAGATGGGAATCAATAATTGGAGGAGTCGTGTCCCTCGTTGTCTCCTCCCTCGCGCATAAAATAACAAAAGCGTACATAACTAATAATCATATTTACACACTGTTCATACGTTCTAAATATTTTTATTGTGCCAACGCTTAAAATCTATTTTCCATTCGTCATGCAGCAGCATCAGCAGCAACAACAACAACACGCCACCATACGTCAATTGAATGCAAAAGTTGGAAGCTAAAATATCTACCGCCCATTCCGCCTGCTGCATTGTTTTATCATCACGCATCAAGGCGAATGACGAGATGAAAGGGTATTAATATATTTCAAATAGCCCTAATACTAAATTATATAGAAAATACAAATTTACAATAATTATTATAGATCTTTTTTTTTTTTAATGGAAGTCATGTGCTACGTCAAACAACATCCTCAGTACATGTACTGTATATCGAAGAAGCTAGATTAAAAACGTTTTTGAGGTCCGTAAAAGCATTTTAATCGCTGGCTTAAAAATATTTAATGTACAGTATAGACCAATTTGACCGTAACAAAAGTTCTAAAAGAGATACAGTTCAGCTCTTTTCTGAATGTGGCCCTAAGATACCTTGGAGCCATAGATAAAGTTTTAAGTCCCATTATCAACGGAGGTCTCTATATGAAGAGCAGTGAGATGGTGCGCAGTAGCATTGCGCAGTGAGAGATGATGACGTAGTGAGTTGGATTGGAGTGTGCTTCAATAGATACACTTCTAATACGCCATTGCAATTTATAACAATACAGTTCTACTCTAAAGGTCAAAAGACACAACAATTAACATTTTAATAGCACAAAAATAATCATTTAAAAAAAATTCTATTTGAAGACCACTTTTGGTCGGTCCCAACGGTGGTCTTAAAATAGAGATATTAAGTTGAACCTTCTTGTGCATTGCTGCTAAAGCTTTTAAATGAAAGCTTAGAAATGAACCAAAATAATATTAGCTAAATAAAAATCGATTAACTAAATAAAAATATAAATTCTTTAAAAAAATAAATTATAATAAAAACAATTTTTTTCTGCTTACTTCTTATTTTGATGAAATGCGGGCGGACAAAGCTATCTTTCAACGTGTCACGCTGACAATAGCAACAACATTGTAACGGAGGAGCCATTATAATTGATTGCTTAGTTCGAAATTTGAATAGATAAACATTTCGATTGCTGACTAACTTTTCCATCATCAACTTCACAACACCCGTTTTGAAAACAGGAAGAAAAAAACCAGCAAAAACGTTTACAACTGACGCTTTTTTATATATATTTTTTTTAGTATTATTATTTCACGTTGAAAATTGAAAATAAAAACTTAGGTGATGCATTATCTTTGTGCGCGTACAAGTGCGGCGTGTGTAAGTCTCGATACACACAAACCTATATCATTCTCTCTAACATAATACCGCGCACCATTTTTTTTATTTTTATTTTGATCCAACTTTTTTTTTACATTTATCTCTCTGCACAGTGCACAGAAAGAGAGAAAGAAAAAAATGGGCAAAGAGTTGAAAAGTGAATAGAAAGTGAATATAAATATCCGTATAATATTTCAAGTGAGAAATGTGAAGGAAAGTAAAAACGACTAATATAAAGTGCCGGATACGCCAAAGCCATACAGCTAACTCGACTCCATGAAATTTGTAAACGAAATCATAAATTTTCCCAAAACATCAAAAAAAAAAAAAAAAAAAAAAAAAAGAAAGAAGTTTTTCTAACCTCGTTTTCAATTACATCAAAAACTAGCATCACTTACAAAAAAAAAATGAAAAGAAAAAAAAAGAAAGTTTTTTTTTTCAAAGCAATAACAATAGAGGCACATGTCAAATGAATACACTTAAAACTAAGTAACACGATAGTTAAAACTTTTAACTTCTCAAAATAAGTAATGTACTCATTGTTAAACTAAACAACTAAACCCCCGTCTTAACTTACAAAATCCCACAAAGATAAACAACTGAGATAAACACCCAAATTAATTGTAACTGTACTATTACGTTTTGATTTTTACATCGCAATTCAAATTACAGCTTCTTTTGGCTTCATTTCCTCACAAAAATACTAAATATTTTTTGCGCATACTGTACTTAACAATTATTATTAGCTTACCTTTTGGCAATAAACGAGTGTTTTCAATCATCAAACATGAAAACCAAACATATAACCGCATGTCAACAGAGATATTTCAAGTTAAAAACTCACCTAAAAAAATAAGAAAAAAATGTCATTAGTATACATGTACAGAGTATAGTCAAAAATATTAAGAAACAATAATTTCGACATAATAAATTAACAATACAACATTATAAATAAAAAGAGAGCCATTCAAATTCCACGTACATTGACCATAATCGCTATTACGAGATTAAAATCCCCCTGCTTCAGTACTCTTAAAAATGACATAAAAATAAAACCTCAACTTGAAAAATAAAAGGACGACGAAGTAAAGTTGAAGAACGAGATTATTAGCATTCGTAAGCGAAGAATAAATAATATTAAAAAATAGAAAAAGCAGGACACGGTCATTTCAAGTTTTGATGTCTAACTTTATATAGCGATGACTAATGCGAAATTAATGCAGTCAAATTATATCCACACACGTATTAGAATAACATGTTTCATTCCTTTATCTTAGTAGAAGAAAGCAAAAATATATTCCTTCTTCAGTTAGGTCAAGCGTACAGTTCACCAATCTACCCTCAACCCCCCATCTCTAATATATAATGCTATACACGGTGTCCATGAAAAAAACGTACTCGACTGAATTAGTATTAAATCCTTTTAATAACTTGTATATTTGAATGGCACAGTGAAAATTTTTACTTTAATCACTTTTTTAAATATTTAATTGTTCTATTCAAAAATAAATAACTTAAATAGAACAATTAAATGTTAAAAAAAAATGATGTGCCATTAAAATATTTACATTATTAAAAGAATTTAATGCTAATTCAGTTGGGTACAGTTTTTTTACGGACACCGTGTATAATAGGAGTAGTAAACGGCTGTTTGAAGTCACACCATTCCATGAATAACACCAGCCATAAAAAAAACAAGCAATAATGGCGGAAAGTCATCAATCTCGTTGCAAAACCAAACAAACAATTTCTTTCATTTAATTTTTCTTGTTTTTTTTTGTTTTTTTTTGAAGAAATTGCGTAAGAGAAATATTATACAAGTCTATTAGAAATGCAGTCAACGACGAACAAACGTTTTCATTCAAAAATAATGATCTTTTTCCTATCTCATTTATTCTCCTCCTTTTTTCTTAACATTATATTTTATTTTTTTTTGGAGAAAACGAAAACAATATTTTTTTCCCAACCATTACGAACCACCATCAATAAAATTCCCACTTGGAAAACAAACATAACATGCATGAGAATTGTTTTCTTCCATCTACAGGAATGAAACAAATTGTAAGAACTAATAATATATTAGAAAAGCTAATTGAATGAATACCACATCTCTCTCCCTTCCAAAACAAAAAAAAAAAAAACAATCCTAAAAACAAGTTGCGCATCAGCAAATTAAAATCGAAATTGGGTAATGCTAATAGAAATCGGAGCCCCAACCACCACCACCACCTCCCCGTCCCTTTACATGTATATCTGTTTACACGTATATCTGGCTCGTACGAAATGGAAATAAGAAAGCCAGATTCACACTCTCGCCATCGCTTAAGCTCAAACGAGGAAAAGTGTGCTCCGGAGTTGTACGTTGGAGTAGATCATTTTTTTGAAGCGGTTCGAGAGTACAATACTGTATCTCTCGCATAAAGACAATCTTCGTAATAAGAAAAATGCGAAAGTAGACGTTTGTTGTTGTTGGAAACAAAGTTGCAACAACAACAGTTTTCTCCTCTCTCATAATTGAATTTATCTTTTCCTATTAAGTTACTCGTCTAACACCATCTTATTTTCATGTTTTCAGTTATGTATCGCGCGAAATAAAAAAAGAAAGCAAAAGACGAAGAAGCGATGAGGATAAGTGGGAGAAAGAATAATAAGATTCGCAATCACTTTTTCTTTTTTTTTTCTTTGCCTTTAATATAATATAATGTGTGTGTGTGTGTGCCACATCGTCTTTCACAACAACCACAAGCTCAAAAACCTATTCTCTACTCTTCAACTCGCATACATTTGATTTTCGAAAGCAGCAGCCACTTCTTTTTTTTTATATTATTATTATTATTATATATACGAGTTGAATAACGTCTCGCTACTTTTATTTGATATTTTTACAACAAATAATAATAATATGCATAGTGTCTGTAAAAAATTCGTACCCAATTCAATCGGTATAAAATCCTTTTAATGTGCTAAATATTTGAATGACACATGGAAAAACTTTAACTTAAGGACTTTTTTTACTATTTAATTGTTCTATTCCGTGATTAAAATATTCTCCATCGACCTCAACACAAGCATCATTCCCACTCACTACTACACAGCTCGATCTAGTTCGTCCCATATGGTTGTATCATACGTTCAATGGTGTACTTTTACAATATCTTAGATTTAAATTAGGCATACTACAAAATAGGGGGTGTGATGCAAGAAAAGGTTTAGTAGAGAAAATCACGACGAAACATGGAAGAACAGATGTTGAAGCCAACGAATTGGATGAGAACATAGTGAGGTTACGTTTTTTATTAGACACCGTGCATATAAAAATGTCTCTCTCCCTCACAGCGCATTTTCCAATATTCTTTACTTTATAATAGCTACAAAAACTAATTTTTTTCTTTTCTTTTGTTTGTTCTTTTATCTATTTTATATATATTCATAGCAGGGATTGAAGTTGACATTTCACTTAGCATTTTGAGCTAATTTGCTTCACAGTCAGAGGGTGAAAGAGCACTTTTACATTTCTTCTCTCTCTTACCATCTCATTTCAATTGTCTAACCCCCACTTTCACTCCTTAGCCTAACACCCACTCCACACATGACGACAGTAACATCTATTAATGCAACAACAACGACAAAAAAAAAATCCATCTACTTGATTAGTCAACCAATGGAGGACCAGCAAATCCTAACCACCAACTCTCGACATCTTTCACTGCATTCCATACATAAATACATTGTTAAAAAAAACGAACTATTTTTTAGCTCTATCTACTACGGTAGTACACTGCGCATGACTGAATATACGGTAGTTGAGAAGAATAAATTAATATGTCAGAGTTCATTTGTTATTTCGACACACACGCCGTGTACACAGGCAGGAAGACAGCGGCGGCGTTATTTAAAAACGCGCGTATGAATTGAGTGAGATAAGTCGAAATGCATTCACCTCTCCTCCCCTCACTCCTTCCCTCACTCCTTCCTTCACTCCCTCCTTCACTATCACTCCCTCCACCCCATCACCCACGCATATCTCCATTTCTTTATACTGTAATACATTTTTTTTTTTTTTTTTAATTCTTAAAAAGAATGTTCGGCAAGCAAAACACTTCTATCTCGTGTACATATTATTAAGAGAAGAAAAAAAAAAATCGATTTCCTTTTATTTATTAGACAGCGATGAGCCTGCCAATCAACCATTTTTAATTAACTACGTAATAGATTTTTTTGGGGGGAAAGAAAAAGTGTCTTCCGTTTTCCAACTGAAAATTCCAAAGGAAAGAAAGCGGGAAAAGGGAAGAAAAAAAAAACGTATTTCATAAAATAATATAAGATTAACATCAAAAAGTTTCTTTTCAAACTGCGCAAAAAGTTATTCATTCTTTCATTAAGCGTTAATATTAAAACTCATCTGCTGTAATTAAAACTTGCTAAGATATATTCCGCAATCAACCTCGTGAGAAGATGCGTTTCCGCCCTTCACATTTACGCCAAACCAAGTGTTTTTTGTCCATTGAAAAACTCCTTTCAAACTTTTTCCCCCCTTATTTTAAACGCCTACGAGTTCGATAAAACACAATTAATTAAAACCATTCCCTCATTATTATTATTTTTTTTTTTTAATAATGATACATGTACAGTACAGAAAACCCGTTATGCTACATCACCTCCGTTTTAAGTCCTAATATCAGTAGAGGTCTCTATTTGGAGAGCAGTGTGATGGTGCGCAGTGAGAGATGATGATGACTTGTAGTGAGTTGTATTGGAGTGTGCTTCAATAGATACACTTCTAATAGTGGACCACCTCTACTCTAAGACCATTTTAAGTCCTATTTTCAACGGAGGTCTCTATTTGAAGAGCAGTGAAATGGTGCGCAGTAGCGTTGCGCAATAGCGTTGCGCAGTGAGAGATGATGACGTAGTGAGTTGTATTGGAGTGTGCTTCAATAGATACACTTGTAGTACGTCATTACAATTCATAACAATACAATTCTACTGGAAAGGTCAAAAGCCACGAAATTAACATTTTAATGGCACAAAAATAATTTGTTTGTTTATAGAGGTTTCCACCAGATTCATACATTTACGTTACAATGTAACAATCATTTTCCTAATAATAAAAAAAATTCTATTTGAAGACCATTTTTAGTTAATTTGAGCGGTGGCCTCGTGATAGAGGTTTCACTGTGTAATTTAAATTCGTAAAACATACGAGTGATAAGGTTTCGGTAATAACTTTTAAGACTAATAAAACAAAGCCGCCCTACAAGTTTTCATGTAGCGTAACCAAAACAAAAATAATCTCATTATTCAAAGTCAACAAAAAAATATGTAATATTTTTTTCCATCTTTTAAATCTTCTCAAATTTCGTTTCATCCGACGTCGCGTCATCTTGAAATAGATGAAAGACAAGCAAACGGTTTGTTCGAATTAAATTCAGCACTCACAAATAACAAAAAAAAATAAATAAATAAATAAAAAAAAGAATAAAATGTGAATAGATATTAATAATTATGTCGAACAGCGCATAATTATTTTCGCTTTTTGGCCGAAAGAAGAAGAAGAAAAAATAATAAAAATAAAGACAATAAATTGTGTCTTGTGACAGGCTCTTTTTCTGCCTGGATGATACCCAATACCCTCAAACTCGGTTTTTCTCATTTTTTTTTTTTTTTAACCTAAAATATTTTTTTTACTTTTAACTACAAAAATCCAGTAGAATAAAAATATAATATATTTGAGAAAATAGTTGCTATTAAATTGACAAATAAAAGTTGGTTTTTTATTTGTATATCAAGTATTTTGTTTCATCATTAAAATAAAACTCTAAAAAAAGCTTTTTACTATAATAAAATAATGAAAAAAAATTTTCCCAAGATGCAATAATAATAATTATTATTGACAGCTGAATTTCATCTTTAAATATGAGATTTTCTTAAACAATCGCGCGCTTAATGATGTTCTTATCAAATGCTTAATTAACATCGATTTATAATATAATATTAATTCAAGATTAAGCCTTTGCAATTTGAGAGGGAACAATTTTTTTTTAAAAAAAAAACACGTCTGAGCAATTATTTTTAATTAGACACAAAAAAAAAATTGTTTAAAATACTTAAAAATTAAATAAAAACTATAAGTAATTAATAATTGAAAATTTAATGAAACAATTAAATTTTTTTAAAAAAAAAATTTCTTTTTTAATCTCATAAAAATGTTAAGAAAATTGAGCAAAAATAATATAATATCCAATTATTATATTACGACGGTGGCAGCGGCGACGAGGGTTAAGCGCCTGTAGTTACATTTCCATTGATCGCTTTCAAATAGTTCCATTGAACTTGTCGCCATTTGACTATCATCGTCGTCGTCTTACAACCCCTCTACTGGCTTATTTCTTCTTCTTAAACCCAAGTTCAGTGTACGCTCCAATCCCGTACAACACCATCACCGATGTATTCCAACGGTGGTTTTTACATCCCTCACCACCCACCATCCATAAGAATATATTATAGGTCTTCCGAGAGAGAGAGAAAGAGAAAAAAACGTATTTTGTCACTAGATTCTTCGCTTTGCAAATTAACAATAATTACGATATACTCTCTTCAATTTAATCTAATTCATTGTTAGCGAGGATTTCGATTCTTCTCTCTCTCCCTCCCTCCCTCGCTCCGACGGTATCGGAGGAGTACAATGCATGTACACCGTACATACAGTAGGAGAAGCGGCGGCTTAGCTAGACTATAATTTACAATCAGAGCCTTATTTTCAAATTAAGCGTTACGATTCTTTCTTTTAACATTATTACCTTTTTGCTCCTACACTATTGATGAAAAAGTAAAACAATAGGTGCATTGCCCCCCTCATCGCTAATTAATTCCTTTGCTACAAAATAATATTATTATCGGTCACATATCCCCGACGTACAAAATATCATATTAACAAGAATCAAAAATTATTATTATTTATAGCTTCATCCGTTTCTCGTATTATCATACTGTAGTTGTCGAGTGCCAAAAACATGGAGAGAAGAGGGTGTCATTAAAAACTAACAATAATTAAATGAATTTTTTTTTCTTTCTCTTTACGTTTTTCCTACTAAAAATGTGTACTCGTACACGCAGGTGTTCGTAAAAAAACCGTACCCAAGCATAATATCCATTCATACCTATTGATTCCAGGTAGGTCGCATTCGTCTCATGCCTCTCTCATACGTTGGCGCACTTCAATATTTTAGAATTAAATTAGGAATTGTACAAAATTTGAGGTGTGATGCGAGAAAAGATTTACAAGAAAAACAGAGCAGACGTTGAAGCCAACGAATGATACAACCATATGGGACGAATTGGATCAAGCTGAAATCAGAACACAGCAGAGTGAGGATAATGCTTGGGTTGAGACCGGAAAAGGATATTTTAAACACAGAATAGAACAATTCAATGTTAAAAAAGTGATTAAAGTAAAGATTTTCCATGTGTCATGAAAACATTTTAGATTATTAAAAGAATTTAACACGAATTCAGCTGGGTACGTTTTTTTTACGGACACCGTGTATATACGGCGCTTTCTTTGAAATCGGAGAAGCAGAGTTGATGAGAAAAAATAATATTATATAGAAATGAAGTATAAGGAGTCTTAAAATATCTGCTTCATCATTGTTTAATTCAATAGTCCAAAATTTCAATAGAGATGTTGACGATGCTTTTTAGAAATTAAACGCCTTTTGTTAAGACAAGAAATTGAATTAGTTTAAAAATGTGATGGCAATCAACATCTGCTTTTCATTTTTTATTTTATTTTTTTCAATAAAAAGTTTATTATAATTATATAAAAATTAATTAAAGATGTCTCAAAAGTTTTTTTAAAATCATTTTGCCTCAATCAAAATTGTCTTTAAAAATCTCGTATCAAATAAAAATAAATAAAAAAAACCACATACGAGTATAAAAATCTACGATGCTCCTCAATACACGTGATTCATTTCTGTTATGTAAGACTCCTCAGAGCCACCGTAGCTCTTATTCAAATTCACGTGCTTGTTAAAAAAAAATTCAAAAAAAAAAAAAATAAATAAATATTCTATTTAAAATTCGAAAATCATTCGAACGTTATTCCCGATCTAGCGATACTCCATTTCGTAAGAGAGAACCTCCAAAGTTTTTATTCATCAGGTAATATTAATCATAATTATTGATTTTAGAATTATTATTAGTAAGAGAATATAATAGTTTAAATTTGCAAGATCAAGTACATTGAATTTCGTGAGCATCTAAAGCAAATGGCTGTTCGAAAATCCCGCACCAGACGTCGAACAAGCAGGAGCAGACCCCTTCGCGTGTCGGACTTGACCGTCAAGAGCCGTACTCTACGCGTAGAAGATCTGCGCTCTCCACCGGGTCAAAAAAGAAGGAGGAGGAGGACACGTCCCAGGAGACCGGCCTCCCGAAGGATTATTCTCGTCGTGGCCAGGCGCAGGTCCAAACCACTGAAGAAAAGGAAGTAAAAGGGATGGACCATAATAATTGACCAACACGGACAACGGATCGACGAAAAATAAAAATTTAATTTACTAATAATTTAAAATCGAACGTGTGCGCAGCCCATTAAGCTAAAATTATTGTTTCCAATTACCATACATTATACGAGAAAAAAAATGCCATATGGTTTAATTTAATTAGAACATAATTACGTCGTGCAATTGGAAAAAGAAAGAAAATGTAGACGAAATGAAAATAAATTTGAGAAAACAACAAAAAAGTGTAGTAGCTGTAGCACTCTCTCTAATTATACGTAATGTGGTAGACGCCGAGTCAAAAGCAGAACACACTTTTAACGCAGATTATACCTGATCAAAAAAAAACAAAAACCCGTATTCTAGCACTCAAAATTAATCAAAGTCTGTAAAAGTTGGAACAAAATAAAACTTAAAAAAATAAAATAAAAGTTCCAACAAACCTAATCCCAAAACACACCAATTAAATAATTCAATCAACAAAATTTGCGTAGACATTTCTTTTAGTTAAATAACAGCATTTTTCCTTACACTACCCGGTAATACGGTATCGGATAAAATAAATAAATAAAAGGAACGGTAAATTTAAATTAACCATCGGATTCTAAGCTATGTCTGGCTCCGAAACTCACTCGAACGCCCCTTATTAAAATCAAATTATAATTATTATTAACATTTACCGAGTTTTAATCAAAATCCTCAAACAACTGCCTACGTTTTATTTCCATTTTATTAAAATTCATTCCAATGTTTTTAAATAATAAAAAAGGAACGGTAGAGTAGGATAATAATAATTATGGTACACTGCTAGTACACTGTATAAGCATATAAACACAACCTTGAAACTTCCCTACCATCACCCACACTTATTTAAAGTGATCGGTTAAGTGGGTGATGAGTAATCCGAAAATGAATCCAATGTTGGTCTACCGACCGCGTCACACAGTTGGGGGAGAAAAAAAATCAGGTACCGGTAACAACAACGTTTTTTTACTTTTTAAATTTTAATTACTTTCATCATCAAACATGATACACTCACTCCATTACAAAGCAACACTCAGATAGAGAGAGAGAGAGGGAGGGATGCCTTTTTGCACTTTTGGAGGCGTGCAAAAAATAGGAGCTTCTTAATTACGGCTTAATAATCATAATATTAAAAAAATTCTGCCAACCTATTTTTTTTCCGGACAGAATTTCATAAACAACATTTTCCCTGTATTCAAAAACAAGGAAAATAAATACAGTACCCAAAAAGTGAAATAAAACAGTCTTTAACAAGATTAACTCCTTCAGAATAAATTCACTTTTAAAACTCACATACACATATTCATTTCCGCATTACTCATCATACGATATTTAACGTAGAATACAATTTCTAAATGAAAAAATGATTAATTCTTCGCAATAAATAAATTGTAATCGTGCGGGTACTTTTAAAAATATAAAAATTAATACGATCACGATTTATAGCTGGAGAAAGCAAAACTTTTTCACTAAAATACACTCACGATTTCCAACAAAAACTTTTATACCTCAAAGTTTCAAATTTTTATTTAGACTACCAGCCATTTCTCAAAAAAAACCAAAGGTGTTCAAAGGTAAACACGGAGCAAAAAGTTAATACTTAGTAGGGCAAATGACTCAGAAGCAGTGATTTCTTTCTTTTGTTGGGATGAAGCTGTAAATTTGTTTACAAAGTAAACAGCAGTTGCATCACGCGATGAAACAATTTGGTCGCAGCTATCTATCTACGTATTATTAACCGATGAAACTAGCGTTACGCATCCAGCTATGTCCGGTCCCAACTTAAAGTCAACATTGCAAATTAAGACGTATAGAACCGCGCATTAGTCTTAGGCAGTAGACGCGAACAACAGTAACAGGTGCATTATTCCGAGTGCGCGAGGAATTCATTCGAATCCAATTCAACTACTTATGTCTCCAGTTAACTTCCTTTACGCATAAAAATGCGCTTCGTTCAACCAGAAATAATTACTATAATACACACACACACACGATGCTACTATTCTCTCAAATCAATATATTTAGATGTAGTTAACGAGTTAGTTTATCGCCCGCTTCGTCCGCTCGCACACACACACACACTCGGAATATTATACATTTTGACTGCTGTCTGTAGATTATTATTAGGTTGGAATTGGGAGGCCAACCGCACACGAACCAATTTTACCTATGCCTCACACGCATTCGCCGTTTTATAGCACTTTGCCGAATCAGCCATCTTACAAATTAAGTATGATGATCCAAATTCATGCAAAGTTGCAAACACACATACAGTAATAGTTAAGAAACGAAGAGAGTAGAATTATTGTGAGAAAAAAAAAAAAATGGGTTGGAGATAATCCTCAGAGCTAAACGTTCAATAAAAAAGCAATTGATTTGTTTGCACTTCTCCATTTAAAAATAAAATATTGTTTATTCAACCTTAAAAGTTTATATCCAAAACTTTTTTTTTCGCCGATCAAAATACTGTAAATTATATAGTGAAATCTTTCGTCAAAATCCTACGCATATTTAAATAAACTAATTTTCTTCAAGTTTATAATTTTGAAAATAACAAGTTGCGTGAATGAAAAAACATGACCAATAAAAATGATTATTGCTTCTGTCCTAACCCCCAAAAATATTGTGCTATTAATTATTATTATTATTAGTCCCGTACCCCTTTACCTTTATACAAATGTGATATACGAGTACATGGTGTCCGTAAAAAAACCGAACCCAACTGAATTACTTCTTAATTCTTTTTAATATTCTAAATATTTGAATGACACATGGGAAAAGCTTTACTTTAAGAACTTTTTAATATTGAATGGTTCTATTATGTGAATAAAATATCCTCTTCCGGTCCCAACACAAACATCATACCCACTCATTAATGCTTGACTGCATTGATTCCAGCTTGATCGAGTTCGTCCCATATGTATCTTATACGTTCGCGCACTTTTTCAATGTTCCAGATATAAATTAAGCATACTACAAAATATGGGGTGCGATGTGAGAAAAGGTTTACGAGTAAAAAGAGCAGACGTTGAAACCAACGAATGATATGGGACGAATTGGATGAAGCTGGAATGAGAAGAGGAGCATTAACACGATGAGAGTGGTCTTGAATGTGAGATGGTTGGTTTTGTTGAGAGGTTTATTTCGCTCTAATGAAATTCTGAGAAAACTTTTTGGTCTGTGTATAAGATTTTAAATCTTAATTTATCTATAAATTATTTTGTGATATGTATTCATTTACCGAATCAATACGTATAAATTCTAACGATGGCATAAGCTAATAATCATTATTTTATTTCTTTTTTTAACGAGAAGGGGGAGAGGGGCTATAGAAATAATTAAGAAACATATAGTAGGGTAATTGCAATGAGATCAGCAAATTTCTTCATTCCAAATGCTTCTCTTCCCATCAACACTACTTTTTTTCTTTTTCTCAGTTGCGAACGAAGCACGGAAAGAGTCTCAAAGCCAACGCACGACTAAGCACGCAACGTTATTCAGCCAAATTTCTTTTTCTTTTTCAGAATTATATTTTTTTCTATAACCAAGTCTCGTGATTTAACAGGGGAGTTGTAGTCAGCATACGCGATTAGCTGCGAGCTATACTTTAAATTTCAAAAAAAAAAAAAAACATTCTTTTTGGCTTTTCGTGTCAGCTTCGTTAATGCTGTAATCTCTTTGCCATCTTCCAACAACAACAAAAAAAGAAGTTTAAATTTGGTTAACGGTTATTTGTAGGATCAGGGAATGCAATAATGGAAGACTTCTTCATTGTTAGACATGTACAGGTAGTTTTAAACTTTAAAATAACGCTTTCTTTTTATTAGATTTTTAAAAAATTTTTAAGGCTTTTTTTCCCATTACTATTGATTTTTATTATTATTTTTAATCTTTTCCCGAATTTATTTTTAACAAATCTTTCGCCTTTTTCAGAACCAATTTTTTTTTTTTGGATTTAAAACGTTGGATGTTAAAATGGAGGTTGGGTTCTGCTGCACTATAATTTGATTAAACTTTGGCACTTTTTCGTAGTAATAATGTGGAGTGAGTGCCGGCAGGCGTCGACTTCGATTGTCACTTCGTCTCCAAAAAAAAAATAATAATATAATACTAATGCTCTCTATCGTTTGATTTCATATTATTTTGAAAGTTGGCATTAGCGGCGGAAAAGCGAAAAAGCGGAAAGGGCATACTTTAAAACTTCGTTCATCCGCCGCGTAATAATCCATCAACTTTTTCCAAGTTCATCATTCCGCCGTTTGTACACGTTCGCCATTAGCTACGCCACAGCCAACGACGCAAAACTAAAAAAAGAAAAATGCTACTTTTTATTATCAAATTTTTAAGTTCTTTTGAAAGTTTGATGAGTTTGTAATATTCGTGTCCTCCAGTCATCCACATTTTCGAGTATTATTCGCAATTTGTTCTTTTCCTTTTTTTTTGTATTTTTAAATCGGTGGCGTGCGCTTTCGATATTAAATGAGAGCTTTTGATAACTAGCACACATACATTGTATACTGTAGATATTAAAACGAAAGAAAAATGAAAAGCTGCTGTAGGCGACGTTAGATCCATTAGTTTAGTTTTAGATCGATCGTGTTAAGTCTTCCGTGCATTAGATCGAAAGAAAAAGACATTTTGGGTAATATTTAAATAAATGCCTTCTTCTTTAATATCTGCCAGCTTTCTTATTCCCAGAGTGCGGCAGCGATGATTTAAGCGCATCGATCGAATCAAGGTCAATTATTACGGACTTTCATTTAGATTTTTTTTTTCTTTTCAAAGGCGTTTTATAGTCATTCGCAGATTAAAAGAAGAGGATTAAATGTCAAGTTTTTGGATGCGATTATTATGTTTTCACGTCAAAGCGAAAGTTGATGATTTGAGCTTTACACGGTGTCCGTTAAAAAAACGTACCCAACTAAATTAGAATAATTAAATCCTGTATTTCCCCTCTATTAAAAGTTTGTTGTTGGCCAACAATCACCGGCACAATTATTAGAAAAGATAATTAAAACTATTTTTAAATTCCAATCCCGTGCAATGAAAAAAGCCGGTAGACTTTTTTCATTCTTCTTTCGCACGATTAAGCAATAAGACGCTCCTCCTCCTCCTTCGCATTAGAAGAGAAATCTTAGATAAAAAAAAAACATTAACTTAGTTTTTCTATCTAATTCAAGATCCCCCCCTACCCCTCCCTCTCCTAACCCTACTCCTACTCCCTCCTGCACTTCAATCTCTCCGAGTCTCTGCAGCTCAATCGAATATTACTGTAACAAGAGTGAAATAAAGGTTTCCAATTTCTCATTTCATTCACCTTCGCAGGTCTCTTTTTTTTATTGTTATTATGTGAGTGTAGTAGTAAGGGTGAGGGTGGCATAGCAGTGTTGAGCCTACGTCGCATGTGCATTATTGCGCGCAGGCAGGCGACACCATCTCCATGTTAATGGCGTCGGCATAGGATTAAGCTCCATCCCTCCCGCTCTCACCTACACTGCACTACCTCAACTGTTGTTTCCATCGCAAACACATTATTTTTGTTAACCCGAGTAAATGAGTCAAACAATACTTTTCATTCGATTGCTTTTTTTTTCTCTCTCTCTCTTTCTTTTAATCTCGTTTCACGGCTTATACGGATTAAAAAAAAGTTCCTCAACGCAGCTAAGATTAAGACCACCAACACCAGTCACACCACACACACTAAGGCGTCTACACCAAATATTCAATTTATTATTAAATGCACAAAAGCAAATAAAACTTAATCCTTTATCTTTCTTCTTTCGCTTCGATTTTTTATTTTAACTTTTGCATTAAAAAAGTGAACTTGACAACAACGCCCACACATCTTCTTCTTAATGTAAAAGAGATCCGGATTCATTGAGCTTTTATGATAAATCAATATACATAATTATTGTCTAAATTAATCTACAGGTCGTAAACTCAAGGTATCAAATATTCATAAAATTTATGTTAAACATTTCTTTAGAAAAAATTATTCTTCAAATGTGCAAATAGATATGGTGCCCGTCAAAAAAAGCGGACCCAACAGAATTCGTATTAATAATGTAAGTATTTTAACGAGCCATAGAAAAACTTTACTTTAATAAAGCCTTTTTTTTTTTAATCCTAACAAAATAATCCAGCGAGTATTATACTCGTTTTAATAAATAATAACAGTAAGAGCAGCTGAGAAGAGTACCGGGGGTAGGTGTCGTGTGCACAGGATCGGTCTCTCATCCTATTAAAAGTTTCCACTTACAGTATTAGTTTTAATCACGAAGCGCAGCGGTTGTTAAATCAACTCACTAATTAACTATGACACACTGTAATAATAATAATAACTTTAACGTCGTTGGTAAAAGCCAAAAGATTTAAGGTGTAAACATAACAGTGTGCGACAGTGGTTAGTCGTTTGTATGTGTTTGAAGCCGCTGGAGACCATCGTCTGTCTCGCGGGGCATTCGCGAACACTCTTTTAACAAATGCTTCACAACTTTCTATCCACTTTCTAGCCCGGAGAAATAATTCTTAAAACCACTCTCCGGAGGAAATTACAGCGTCAAACTCAAACGCGATGCCAAGCACAAGACAAGTGTACATTGCGCAATTGATTAAACCCTTCTTCATCGCAGATAAGATACCTTACATTTATAATAACACACTGCAAATTATTGTTTTATAGGGTTACATAATAGCCTACGCATTTAACGTCGATGCCTTAAAATCTAACCAAAAGAATTACCTAGCGCTGAATCGAAACTATTTAATTAAAAACTCTCTTTTCATTTTCAATTTTCAACATTAATCAAAAACAAAATCAACCCCTTTCATCACCTCCGATATACTAATTCCATACATTTCTATTCAATTTTCCGTCCGTTGAGAAAAGCTCTCGCCTGTCGCTCCACGCGCACCAAGCACTAAGAAGCTTTGATTCCCCGAGTAAAAATCGGGGCCCCAGATTATTAGTTTTGAATCGCATTCAAATAATATCCGAGGAGATGTTGTTGATGGAAAGACACCGCGCACATCGCAGCTACTGGCTGCCACTCGTAATATACATCACGCAATTCATCCTTTTATCGAACTACATTCCTTCTCTCTTTATTTCTCTCAACTATTTTCCATATAAAGCCGGATAAAAAGAATATTGGACACGTTGAGTGAGTGAAAATCAGCCTATTCTCTCTCTCTCTTACTTTTAGCGTGTACATGTAGTTGCGCGGTGGAATGCACCAATCTGAAAAGCCAATGACAGTTTGTGCAAATTAGCCTCACTCCACTCTTCCTCACCCACAACCCAACCTAACAGCCCGTCTTCCGCGAACGCATAAAACATCCTTTATATAAAACATTTTAAAAAATGCGTATATTATAATACTCCGTACTATGTACGTCGCTTTTAAATTATAGACTAACAACAACCATCCTGTTTCTTATAATGTTTGTCGCGAGCCTGGAATTCTTTCAATGTCACGACGCGCACACTCACCGTGTCAAAGCAAGAATAATAAAAAAAAAAAAAACAAGTAAAAGTTGGTCCGTGATAAAAATCAAGTCACGAACTATAGAACGTAGAATAGTTGCACATACAGTACGTATAATCGCTGTTGCGCATTCACTCAAACGTTCATTGGGCCCCGGCATAACCATTAAAACGGGCTACAAAGGCCCAGTGCCCACAAAATGCACAAACCGTTTCTCGGTACCATCGCAATTTCTACACAGTGTCCGGAACCCCGTGTGTACAGTATTAAAATAAAGCTTTAATAATTGGATCTAAAAACGGAAGAATTCGAGCATTGAGAGTGAAATAATAATAATAAAAAAATGAAACCCCTTAGATGCATTAGCAACATTGATACCCGGGTTACTACTCTACTTGTACTAAAATAAAAATCGATCCATGTTGTTTCATTTTCTTCCGCCGCAAAAGTAAAACGATACAATATTATACCTACCGTAGTGTAACAGTACGAGTACTACGCTTACAGTTAGTAGATATCGACTTTTGTTTGAAAAATAAAATACATACAAGTGCAATCCCCGTTTTTCTTTTCTTGTTTTTTTTTTTTTTTCTTTCTTTATTTTGACTTTCCGCCGCTGCATCGCATTCGACGTGTATTTTATTGCAATCGATCGATCGCCTTCTTCGTCTTCAATCGACAAACTAATAGAATGACTTGGAAGTCATAGTAACGTCCGCTTTCCGGCTTATTTCGATTCAATAAAAAAGACGGAGTGAGTGAACGAGAGAACCAGAGAGAGAGAGAGAGAAGGAAAAAATAAAATTAAATCAAAATAGGTTTGGACAAAGCATATCGAAAATATTAAATATTAAAGATAATAATCTTCCATCAATCACATACACATTTTTCCTTTTTTTTTTTTTTTTTTTTTTGATTTTCGAAGCATCAAACGTCAGCGCAATAACTTATAGTATCTCCGTGTCCTTGTCACAAAAACAATTCTAATAAGCACCAAGCGTAAAATAAGAGGCCTCGCATTCAGAGAGGTCCACACAAACTTTTTTTTTAAATTAAAAATGTCGGTCATTTTCTTAAAAAATTTCGATCATTTTCTTAAAAAATTTCGTTCATTTTCTTAAAAATTTTGTTAATTTTTCTTACAAATATCGTTCATTTTTCTTAAAATATCGTTCATTTTCCTTTAAAAATACCGTTCATTTTTCTAAAACTTTCATTCATTCTTCTTACAAATTTCGCTCATTTTTCTTAAAAATTCCGTTCTTTTTTCTTAAAAATATCGTTCATTTTTCTTAAAATATCGTTCATTTTTCTTAAAATATCGTTCACATTTTTCTTAAAAATATCGTTCATTTTTCTTAGAAATATCGTTCATTTTTCTAAAAATTTCATTCATTTTTATTAAAAATTTCGTTTATTTTTCTTTAAAATATCGTTCATTTTTCTTTAAAATATCGTTAATTTTTTTTAAAAATATCGTTCCTTTTTCTAAAAATTTCATTCATTCTTCTTACAAATTTCGCTCATTTTTCTTAAAAATTCCGTTCTTTTTTCTTAAAAATATCGTTCATTTTTCCTTAAAAATATCGTTCATTTTCCTTTAAAAATACCGTTCATTTTTCTAAAAATTTCATTCATTCTTCTTACAAATTTCGCTCATTTTTCTTAAAAATTCCGTTCTTTTTTCTTAAAAATATCGTTCATTTTTCTTAAAATATCGTTCATTTTTCTTAAAATATCGTTCACATTTTTCTTAAAAATATCGTTCATTTTTCTTAGAAATATCGTTCATTTTTCTAAAAATTTCATTCATTTTTCTTAAAAATTTCGTTTATTTTTCTTAAAAATATCGTTCATTTTTCTTAAAAATATTGTTCATTTTTCTTAAAAATTTCGTTCATTTTTCTTAAAAATTTCGTTCATTTTTCTTACAAATATCTTTAATTTTCCTGAATCATTTTTTCATTATACTATATAATAATTCTAAGTCGATAAAAAAAGCATAATATGTCAAAAACTTTTAACGTTCAAATTTTAATTAGTTGGCTTCTGAAATATCCGCTCATTTCAAAAAACCAAGCGACCGAAACTTCAAACCTCCCCACAAAAAAAAAAAAGTTTGCAATTTTGATAGGATGAGCCTATCTCGCTCTCTGTTTTAACTATTCATTAGGAAACAAAACAAAATATGTTTCTAAAAAAAAAAAAAAGTACGTGTTTCCACTCTACTAAACACGTGACACAATAGCTGTCCACTGGCAGCAGCAATTTTTATCAACAACCGGTCATCTTTTTATTTCCGCCCAACAAATTCATCCATCCATCCCAACGAATATCAATCATTAATAACATTTCGCTTTTGAAAAACAGAAAACTTAATTAACCGACTCTTTTTTTTTTTTTTTTATCACCTTTATACCTTTTGACGTTGCATATTATTATTATCTGTCATTCAACGCCTATTCAATTAACTCCCATCAATCTTTTTGTTTCGAAATGCAAGTTGAAAAGAGGATACCAAACATTTTTTTTTCGCACACACACAAAAAAAAGCAGCAGATATTTTTCGTAGATTGACCGCAGGAACAACAGCACAAAAAAAAAAATCTAACGCTGACAATAACAAAAGTTTGACCCTCAAAAGGTTAACAGGTAAATAACTAAATCCTCAAAACTTTTAAATCTAATACACTGTACTTACATAGCCGTCCGTTGTTTACCCCAAAAATCAATAAAAAAAGTATGGATCTTACGCAGTTTATTGACGGAACCTGCTTTTCCCCAACCGGTAATATTTTTATCAGGACTGTATATATTCTCTAGGGTAGAAGATCAATTCCAATCTTTACCAAATAATAAAAACTCTATTATCCCATAGCAAACAATATGCGGGCTATTTCATTTTTTTAAAAATTGCGCACATAATTTCCTATCAATTTGGTAACAATACCTTACGCTACTGCGCTATATATTTCCGTCACTCGCAGCGTCACCGCTTCCATCACCGAAAAAAACGTGTAGAGTGGAACAATAAAAATTGAACCAGCCTCGATCATATTAAGAGAGGGAGAGAGCATTATTCTATAACCAGTAAGCATTATAATAATAAAAAGTAACCTCGAAAAACCGAACAAATTCAAATAAACGAAGAAGAGAAATTAAATAAGATGAAAGTACCAAAAAACCAAATTTCATGAAAATCAGGTTTTAATTTGTTGAAAGTTTTTTTTAATTAATAACAGTGGGTTCAATAATACTTTTTTCATATTTATCATCTTTGAAATTAGTATCGAACAAAAATATTCTTAAAAACTGAATACTTTTTAAATGAAATCTGAATAAAAAATTGAAATTAAAAATGGTTTTGGAAAGCTGTAAAAGTGACACCTGGACAATCATTTGACCTGCCATGTTGCGAGCCAATTTATGCCCCGAAATAAAACAAATAGCACTTCCATTATCTTAAGCAATTATAAGCCACACTACATACACACTTTTTAGACAATAAAAATCCTAATTTTTGTAAAATGGTACATTCATCCCTTTTTATTTCCACCCTTCAAAAACCATAATAATTAATACAACCAACCAAAACAAAACTAAAGATGGAAAATGACGGTTAAACGGTTCTACCAATAAATAACGCTGCGTGATATGGGCCCCCATTCTAATAGGTTCGGATTTTTTGTCGACCAAAAAAAAAAGCATTGAGCTAGAGACCCCCCCCCTCTCCCCCCATCAGGAGGAGGAGGATATGACATTCCATCCACGTTCCTAGATCGTCTCGTGTAATAGTTTTCATATAGGTTTCCAACTTTCATTTCCTTTTCCTTCAGCTTTTTTTTTCTTCTTCTTCTTTGCTTTCCGTGCGCCAAAGTGAATTACACGTCGGCAGTTGGCCACAAATGGTATAAGAGTGTTGCGTGAAGACGAGAAAAAAAAAAAAGTTGAGCAAAGAAAAAGCAAATTATCTTTTTTGAACGGGTTAAGAAGATGACAATAATGGCTTCTCTCCCCCTCAACTTTTTCGTTCGTTCGAGGGGGGTTCGGGGATCTTTTTTCTTTTTTTCTCCCCCGTTATTTTCCAAATGCTCAACACGCAGCAAACCGCATGAACGTGCGCAGTGTGAACATCTTAATCGATACAAATGGCACCGAAACAAAGTCGAGGACAAATGCGATGCTCATCACCGACCCACCACTTCCAAAAAAATAAATAAATAAAAAATAAATAAATAAATAAAAAGTTGGGTATACATGCCAAATGGTAATAAATGTTGTAGCAAAATAATCGTAAACTTGGCCAAAATTGTTTATAGAAACAAATTTCGAATAACCCCTCGAAATAAAGAAAAAAAAAATGATTATTTTAATTTACGAGCTGCTTAACAAAACGTCCAATTAATTCAACTTTTTTTTTCTTCTTTTTTTAAAAAAAGCCTTTGACCGCCACAGATTGCAATCTCAAAGTAAAAGCTACATCCACACCCCTAGTGAGTAGAAGATAAAAATAATAATTCTTAAGAGGTGTTTTCATGGCGGCTAATTTCATATATATCTGTTCCTTAAATCTTTTTTTTAAATATCAACAACCTTAACCTGCTTTTCATTCAAAAATTTCTCTCTTTTTTTTTTTCTTCTCTTTTTTACCAAGTTGAATAAACGTCTTCATCAATCTTTTGCCCTCTCTCCTGCATTCTTAGCATACTCTTAAGTTTCTTTTATTTTTTTTAAAGAATGTTTTTACGTCGCATCCAATTCAATTCATTTATATCAACCAACAAGTTGGAAAACGGAATAAATACATGGTGTCCATTAAAAAAAATAAAAAATTATACGGACACCATGTATTTAAATTCAAATTTAAAAATATATACATATATAATAATTACCGGTATATATTATTATAATTATAATAATCCGGCTAAATTTCAAGTCCGATCCATTTGAATTAAACAATAATAATTAGAAGGATTTATCATAAATATTTAGCCTAATGCTTTAATTGCTACGGAGTACCCCGCCCCCCACACACAATACTTTAACGACGATTTCACGACACAAAACAATTATGATGAAGACGTTGTTGCTGCTCGGGTATAATATCAAACCCCGCCCCACATATATCTAAATATAATCTCCAATTTTCAAGTACGCATGCGTAAATAACACCAGGAAATGGGCACTCATCCGCGCGTTTCCACGGCAACAGCTGATCAGATTTAATGCAACGTCAAAGAAACCAATTTCAACTGCTTCTTCCATCATTATCTCAAGCTCATTTTAACAATGCAGCAGGAGAGAGAGAGAGAGAGAGGCAATCAACCAATCTCGAAATGCATAGAGAACACTCTACGAGAGAGACTCGTGATGAATAACATTTATTTATTAACACATCTCGCTCGAGTCCAACAATTATTTTAATCAGACGTATACAATAGTAGTCAAAAATCCTATACACTAGATACACGGTGTCCGTAAAAAAAAAGCACCCAACTGAATTATTGGTATTAAATCCTTTTAATAATCTAAATATTGTATTGACACATGGAAAAACTTTAAATTAAGGACTTTTTTAATATTTAATTGTTTTATTCTGTATTTAAAATAGTCACTTCCGGCTTCAATACACCTTAAAAAGCAAAGCCTTATTTTGGCTCGCATTTTCCCTTCGCTCTTTCTCTGTCTTTCTCTCGCGATGACGAGAAGAAAACGCACGTCGATAAAAGCGACGTCATTTATTTACACCTTTATCGCTTGCTATGACGAGGGTGAACCCGGTTGGTCGGAAAGAAAAGGTGACGGTTAGGTTTCACCTATCGACACCGACTGTACGACCGATGGAAGAAAGATTTTTATGTAAGCAACTTTTTTGTTTATATTGTTGTTTGTAACAACAACAACAACAGAGAGCCATGTACTTATTTAAAATTAGCAGAAGTTGCGCTCAATCCATTTGACAGCTGTCGGTTCAACTCTTCTCCCTAGATTAAGTGACGCAACAAAAGAGGCGCGTAATTAACCCCAGAGTCTAAAATAAAAGCCCATTAAAATTATTATTAAAAAGAAAATTCTTAAACTCCCAATTAAACTCTTCCCTTAAACTTTTTAAGTCTCTCTAATCACTCAACTCGCTGCTGCTGCTGATGAGATTAAAGAAAATCTGCATCAAACAATAAGAGTTTAAGTCTCGCAACGAGAAACAATTAAGGCTTTAAGTACATTATTCTCTCAAAGAATTTGAGGATCGAAACTACAAAACATTTTTTTATGTGTACCGAGAGACATAAACACACTCTCTCACAGGAGGATAAACAATCCTCACACTCAAATCGTCAAATTCCCTATTGCCATTTCTTAATTGTGTCATTAAAAGCATTCGAAAGACTCCTTATGTTCATTATTTAAGACAAATAATAAAAAACCAGAAATAAAGTTTTAAAAGCGACTCTTGAACTTTTAGCGCACTACATACAATGAATGCACGGTGTCCGTAAAAAAAAAGGTACCAAGCCGAATGAGTATTAAATCCTTTTAATAATCTTAAATATTTTAATAACATTGAATGGTTCTATTCCGTGTTCCAAATATCCTATTTTCCATCTCGCGTTCTCGGAAACCTTTTCTCGCATCACACCCCACATTCTGCTTAATTTAAGTCTGGGATATTGAAGAAGTGCTTCGAGGCATGAGACGAGCCAGGCACATAGTGAGTGGATATAACGCTTAATAATTATGTTGCTGCGTGTGCTGTGGTCTTGGGTCAAAAGAGGATACAGTACTGGGAGAATATTTCCAACACAGAATAGAACAATTCCATGTTAAAAAAGTGATTAAAATATGTGTCATTAAAATATTTACATTATTAAAAGGATTTAATACGAATTCAGTTGGGTACGCTTTCTTTACGTACACCGTGTACAATATTCCTTCTATTTAAGGTGTAACGAGAATTTTCAACACACACAAAAAAAAAAAACGGAGATTTGTTTGGCACTTGCACATAACGAAATACGAGCGCGTAAATTGGTTAATTATGCGTGGAGCCTTCAAAATTGGTTTTCGTAATCATGAATAGTGACCGATTATCGCTTAACCATTAATTAATTAATCGGCGAAGACTCGTTCTCAAATAGCACTCGAGAGAGACTCTCCTTTCCTATCGTTTCTCTTTCAATATGAAGCATAGCTACATGTATATGATGATGATGATACTCGAGATCTAAAATAGCTGATGGCACAAAGAGAGGAAAAAAAAAACCGATTGGCCATTTATTAATAACTTCTTAAAAAGCCACTATAATAAGACTGAAAGCGAGTAAACGCCCTTTGTTCCAGCAGAGCCCCAATTCATCACTCGACCGACGCATTATGCGAGTTTAACTTTCGCCTACTGTATGTCAGCTTACTGTATATAAAAATAGAATTACTAAAAATAGGTGTAAAAGTAAAAGACACGATAATGTTAAATTTACCGAATTTGAATGTTAAAACGTTTATCTAGAAATATTTGTACGTTTACACACAAAAAGAATTAAAGAACTTGAGTCGATGAAAGCTCAATTGGGCCCCCACCTTCAGCAATTATTACTGTACATGATTTTAAACTTAAGATTTTTTTTTCCTCTCTCGCAAAAACAAATCTTATCTAGGTGTTCATCTTTTATGACCAATAGTAAACAAAACCTGTGCTCGGCTCATTCAACTTTTTTGTGCAATTCGATAACAAATACGAGTAAAAAAAAAAAGCGAATTTCCATAAGCCTAATTGCACACTTGGGCGTGCCCCGAATGCACTGCTTGGCTCCTAATCCCAACTACGTGTGACACGGTGTGAGCCAGTGCTGCCGGGGTGGGAACTTTAAAAATCTCACCTCCACCGTAGTACACCTTTTACCTTTGCTGATGGAAAAAGTAAACTTTTAGTCGCGCATCCCGTGTGAAAGAATAGCTGCATTATCCCATTTAACCTACTTTCAAAACGTAACATTTTTTAAAAGAATAAATAAACGAGTGAAGCTTTTTGTTATTTTAAAGTAGATAATAATTTACTTAACTAAATAGAAATGCAACGCCAATTCCACTTCAACTAAAACCTCAGGTCAACAACAGCGTTTCACTCATCTAACGTTATAAAACATTTTTTCTTTCTCCGAGGATTTAAAACAAGGCCTCGCCTGCCCCCATCCAGCCATTTTCAATTTAACTAGTGTATAGATTTTACGGCGATAAAAGCAGATTACGCGGCGTAAACGACTCAGAAACATCGTAAATTAAAATCTCCATTTACCAAACCTCATCAACCCATTTAGATTCAACTCTACTACGGTAGGAGTCGAAGAGAAAAGAAAAATCCGAGCAATGGTAGTAAAACAAGTCTGACGTTTATCAAATTATACCGATTTTAAATTAGAAAAAAAAAAAAAAAATAAACGTTAACATGTCAAAATAAATCTATACGAGGGCTGATCAACTATTACCCGCACTCTCAGCTCTACAATTTACTTGAGTCAAATTTAGCAGAAAATAAAATACGATGTACATGTACAGTGAAACCTCAACGCAAGTCTACCTCTGTTTCGAGACCACCCCAAATACGCCCCTCCGATTTCCCCATGTTAATGCACCTCTAATAGTGGACCACCTCTACGAGACCAAGACCACACTCATTTTCATGAGGTCTATAATCCAGTAAGCTCAAACAAAAAAAATAAAAAATAAAAAAATTTAAAAAAAGTTTTTTTTGGTTAAAAATTTTTTTTGAAATTTTTTTTTAGAAATTTTTTTTTTAAAAAAATTTTTTTTTAGAAATTTTTTTTTTAAAAATTTTTTTTTAAAAAATTTTTTTTTAGAAATTTTTTTTTTAGAAATTTTTTTTTTTAAATTTTTTTTTAGAAATTTTTTTTTTGAAAATTTTTTTTGAAAATTTTTTTTTGAAAATTTTTTTTTAGAAAACTTTTTTTTTGGATTTTTTTGGTTGAGCCTCGTGGGCCACCATTGAGGTCTCTATTTGAAGAGCAGTGAGATGCTGCGCAGTAGCATTGCGCAGTGAGAGATGATGACGTAGTGAGTTGTATTGGAGTGTGCTTCAATAGATACACTTGTAATACGCCATTACAATTTATAACAATACAATTCTACTCGAAAGGTCAAAAGTCACAACAATTAACATTTTAATAGCATAAAAATAATCATTTGTTAATTAAATATTCTATTTAAAGACCACTTTAGGTCGGTCCCAACGGTGCTCTTAAAATAGAGATTTCAGCGTACATCATTTTTTGATATAATATCTCTGCTTTTCCATACGATTTGTTGAACAGTCTTTACAGTTTGTATAGTGTTATCCTGATTAAAGAAAGTTTTTTTTTTTGTTGGATTGGTTGAGATGGACGAATGCTAAAGGGAGAGGATGGCTTTCCAAAGGCGTTGTTGTGATCTGGCATCACAAATTCAAACACGTATATGGCTAAACTGTTGAGACAGTTAAGAGCCCCGAACCCCACCGTCCAACTTTCCCTGAAAGCAAGCCCTTCATACACTGCTCATCAACTTAGAACATTACTTTTGTAAAGACGTAAATGTTCATTAAAACAAATTCTACAGCCCAGAGTTGCAAAAACCATCAATTAAAAAAATAACCTAAAGTCATGTAATCAATTCTTTCCAATACACCATTTAAAAAAAAAAAACGTAATTTCGTGACTGGTTGTCTCGTTTTTCCTTAGAAAATGCAGAGAGAAAGCAGCTAATGAAATCAGCAAAAAGTCACTTTTATTAACACTGTTAAAATTCACATGCAATTAATTTTTTAAGCCAGTTAATGATGCTTCATCGTTAATGACTTTTCTCTTCATCTCCAATGTTTAACCACTGTACTACACATTCTCTATTTCAACAGCAAACACACACATATTGGCAAATTCTTACACAAAAGTAATAAAAACGTTTTTAAACATAAGCTTTTAACGTATATATTTTTCCAAACTACTTGTACTGTAAAAGAAAAAAAAAATCTAAATAAACGATTAAATTTAACGAGTGAAACATAAATGTCGACTATAAAAAGTTAAGAAATAAATTGGAACTACATGTATTTAAAGATTAAAAGACGGGGAGGAAAAAAAAAACCTCATGATTCAACTAAAAATCCCCCTCCCTACCCTATAATAATAATTGTTTCCCCCCTTTTTCTATCGTCATATAGTATGGCATAGTGTACCGTACACGAGAATCAAAATTAACAACAAAAGAGATGCGTCGTCGGTGAAAGTTCCTTTCCTACGGTTATCCTATACAGTACAATATTATTATATTCCCTCTCTCTGCTCCTATGAATCTCTCCTACTGTATTGTATAATATGAATGACGACCCTATTAGCATTTCCTAACGTGCGATAGTGCTACGAGATGCCCTTATATTCTCCATCCTACTTTATGTCATCTACCACTAGAGAGATACCCCCTCCGACATCAAATGTATATTTCTACTACAATAAATAAAATACAGAAAAAAATCTCTCCAAAAAATAATGTACTTGCCCTTCAACGATTGAAAAAGCCAAAGCATACGCTGTAGTATCATTTCCATGCAAACGATCGACGCGGTGAAAAGCCTCAAAACGTATATATCCTGTGGCCCTTAAATTACGGCTCTTTTCCAAACCGTCCACATGCTTTAAAAAAAAAATGGAAAAAAAATGGAAGGGAAGTGGATGTGTGGAGGAAAGAAAACCCGACTCCATACGTATAATATTATGATGACGAACGAAAGTACTTTTATGTTTGGTGTAGACTTACATCACTCTGGATACAAAAAATAAAGAACGCAACCGGCCATTTGTATGACCGAGGCAAATACTTTCCAACCTAAAATATGGAATGTTGATTACAACAACAACAACCTTCTTCAGGAACAAAAGAAAAATGCTAATATTTCGCATAACCAAACTTAAGATTTACTTACAATGTCTATCGTTAAAAAGAAAACCAACTAGCTCTAAGGAATACTCATTCAATGGGAGGTATGTTTTTATCGCGGACACCGTGTAGAAATGTTTTAAAGTGGCGATAAAATATTTAAAGCATTTTATTCGTTAAACCGAGCAGGGATTTAACCTTTCACCAACCGAAGGGGGAAGGGGGGGAAAGGTCGAAATATATCCAAATAATTATTAACATTACAACATGAAAATGAAGCCTCCCTTCAAATGGAATTTCGAACCTTTTATACCATTTTCTGCGCGCAGTATAAATAGACCCTTACGAGTACGCACAACCGTTGAGTAATCCCGCACATATAAAAACGAAATAAAAAGAGAGAAGAAGAAGAAGAAAAAGAAGAGATGCTCATTATTGAACCACCCTGTATTCGGCGCATTGTGCCGAGCGAAGAGGCGCATTCTCCAAAGAATTTCAATACGATGAGCGGGGCGAGTGAGCGCACAAAAGGAACTCAACTCAGTACATGACTACTATTCAAATTCAAATCAGCCAAATTACGATCCGCTTCAGCACATACCGTCGTCGCCCTTTCTCCATCCAACCATCCCACCCCCTCAACCCAGAAAAAAAAAATGCATTCGATTCAATTCCAGCTAACGTCGGCAACTGCACGGTGACATCGCCGCCGACACCGCGGTCTATCGTCACACAGTTAGCGTTTGGCTCGTAATAAGCGTGGGCAGGCAGGAACAACGCGGGGCAACATTCCGAACACTCCGGAGAACGAGAGGGGGTGAGAAAACCGGGTCAATTTTGACGGAAGCTGCCCCCCTATGCGTATACAATATTACTTCTACCCCCTCAAAACTCAATCTCGCCCCCATTTCTACTACTGTATACACTACATAATATACGTGTGTGCGGGTTATGGACTTGCGGGTGTCGCACAAACGATGATTTCGAGGAAACAGCTTTCAATAATAATAATAAAAAAGGGGGGAGTAAAAAGAAAAAAATGTTGAGGGTTTTCATAAAAAGGCCCAGGATGAGGGAAACCCACACAACGACTGACTCCTCGGTATATCGTTACTACAGTACATCACTAGACTTTATTAGAAACTCCAAACCCATTTCCCCAAAGTAGAAAAATATACGACGCTGAAAAAACCAGATGGCTTAAAAACGCTTCTCTCTCTCTCGGTTTTTTTAAAGGAAAATTCAAAGGATGTGTTGAAACTTTGATATTATATGACGATGCCCCAAAACACTCTTTGTGCACTCCCATTCATCTCTGCGCTTTATTAAATATCTCGCCATCTTCTAAATTACCCGCCAAATAAAATACATAAGAGGATGAAAAAGAGTAATCGATTGCCACATTAGCCTAAGCTTAGCAGAGAGGGCTTTAAAAACACTCGCGTACATCGTGATAGCCACACTACATAGTGTCCGTAAAAAAACGTACCCAACTCAATGAGTATTAAATCCATGTTACAGGCACGAGACGAGCTGGAATAAGCTGTAATCAATGCAGCCGGTTGGGTACGTTTTTTTTTTACGGACACCGTGTACAAAAATTACATCGGAGTAACCCTTCTCTCTCTCTCTCTCCCCTGTTCTACTTCCCTTCCAAATTACGCAATAATATTTCCTCTCTTAAAATATTTTTAGGGGCGACAAATAAAATGCGGGTGTAGTGTTTCACGCGTTGTAGCCAGCAGTCCATGAATACAGTCGCACAGCACGTAAGATAAATCCACGCTGAAAATATTAACAAGAGCTTGGTTTTCGTGCGCGATTTAAAAAAAAAAAAAAGTTGTTCATTAAATTTGGGTGAATCCCTGTCACAACTAATTCCCCAGAGTTTTTATTAGCTGTGCGTCATATTAGAAACCCATATATACCACTGCGTGCTGCTTTTAAATTTTTACCATCAGTCCAAGTAGAGATTATGGGTGGAGTTAGCAATTTATAAGTCGGCTCACAAAAATACAACTGTAATGTCATTTTCCAACCAGAAAATAAAATAATAAATACTGTAAATAAAAAATAAAAAAAAAGAGTATGTCGGCTAAAAAACTTTAAGAGAAAATAATAACTTCAACATTGCGTTCGGCGTCCATAAAAACACTAGAAGCACGTTAATAAACTCTTTTGTTTTGCTCTCTATTCTCCTCTCCATTCAAAAAAAAAAAAAAACAACAACAACAACGAGAAATAGCTAACAGCCATCAATAAAATGAAAGCATCAATTTTGTCATTCCAAACCCGATATTCGTTGATAAATAAAAACGGTCGCCAGTTGACATACAAAAAAAAAAAAAAAAAGGAAAAGAAAATGCGGCGGCAATTTATGTAAACTATTGTACTCTCTCCTATCATAATTTTCCTTTTACTAAAAACACGGTAAATGATGTCAAACTTTAACGCACAATTTTTTGAATTGAACTCCCCCCTTCTTCTTTATGTCGAGACTTTTTGTGTAGAGCAGCGTTCAATAATACGTAGTTACTAAGAATGAAAAATAAAATGTTGACGCAAAGTTCAATGATAAAATTTAAAAATTCTAAACTACTGTACATGTTGTCAGTAAAAAAAAACGTATCTAACTGAATGAGCAATGGAACGAATTCGATCAGAATACAGAGCATAGTAAGTGGATATAATGCTCGTTTTGCCGCGTGTGTTGTGGTCAAAGACGGGACTTTAAACACAGAGTAGGACAGTTGAATATTAAAAAAGGGCTTAAAGTAAAGTTTTTCCATGTGTCGTGAAAATATTCTAATTATTAAAAGGATTTAATACTAATTCAGTTGGGTGTGTGTTTTTAAAGACACCATGTACATCCTGCAACGTGCAGGTTGACCCTTTTTTTTTTCGTTAAAGTTAATACATTATGCGTTTATACTACGAAAAACAAAATCCCTACAGAATTAACAAATTAGTGGGATAAATGTTTTAAACTGTTGAATTTGAAGTCAGATGAAGTCACAATCCGTACGTTACACGTTAATCAAAAGTCTTAAAATTCTCTCATACTCGAATGCCGATAAGAATGACTAATAAGATAAAGCAGCCTCATTAATGGATGTTGTAGAAATTGAATTTCAATAAGCTCCTCTTTTTTTTTCAACTAAACAATAATACCCAATCTTAATAATATGCTCTCGCGAGATAATTTCACATTCAGAGTTCTCGAGCTAAAAAAAAAATCTTAAAATTCAATTCAAGTTTTTCACTTCCTCATTATGCTGATGAATAGACATTTTGCCCATCAGATACCTACACAGCTAACCTCATCAAAAAAAAAAGAAGATAATAAAAAAAAAAGCACTGCTTTTGATTAGATAAAATACATCGACGTAAGAAGACATTTTTATCTAGGTAGCCGACATTTTCAAAAACTTTTTTTTATTATTATTATTCCTTCACCCATCAAAAAAAAAAAAGTCATTTTCATCCATCAAAAAATAATAATAAAAAATAAAAATACAAGTCGGATGTGATTTTAAACAGATGTGAATTGAGAAATCTTATTTTTCTGACATCGTAATATCTACGAGTTGGATTCTCGTGACGTCTCCGATCAAACAGAGAGCTACAAAAATATAAAATAATAATAACAATAATAGCTGTGTGTGTATCCCTTTTTCTGGCCCGCAATCACATCTCTCACCTAATGATGCACGAGGAGCATCACATCGATTTTTTTTTATCAATCACTAGGAGGGTAGAGGAATTCGTTCGTGCTAATATACGTTCAATACGAGTAAAAAAGAAACTGGATTCTTCAAAGTCTTTTTCCTGACCGACATGAAAAGGAAAAGCAAAATGAAAGGCCTCAGCCACATGTGAGGATTAAACTTTTATGGCTGCTTATACTGCTGCTGCTGCTGATGGTAGGAGAGAGAGAGAACCGAATCAAAGTGGTTTTTCAATAAATGATACAAAGAAACAGTGAAAGAGTAAAATTCGTCACGTAACTTTCTTTCTTTACCCTTATACTATAATAGCTGCATCTACTGGCTTTTCACATGCTTTGAAGCTGCGCTGCAATCACCGAGTTTGAAAATTTCATTATTTTCATTTCAATTCGCTATGCATACGTTCGGGTCATTTCCAGCCTTAACCTTTCCTTATCCCTCCGTTGGGATTTTCATCAACAAAAAAAATATATTACCTACGCAAAGGTGAGTCAACAACAAACAACAACATCGGTAGACAACCATTATAATTATATATTAAAAAAAAAAAAAACTATAGGTTGTTAATTTAAGCGCCGAGATAATAAGCGCCCAGCAACCAATGCTTTGATCCCAAGTCTTAATAAAAAAAATCCCTTATCTAATTGGCAAATAAACAAAATTAACGCAAACAAACTTACAATTACATTAAGAGAAGAGAGTAATCAACGTCGTCGTCGTCAATGTATATCGATTTCATCTTCAAATATACGACGTAATCATCCACACACACACAACTTCAAATCTCAGATATAAAAACGCTTACCTAAAAAAAGAAAAACAAATTAATCAATTGGATCATTTTTATATAAACATAAAAAAAAGATGCACTTTACACGTAATAATAATTATGTGCTATTACAGTAACAACTAAGCACAAATTATAAAACATAATAATAAATAAAAATGAAAGATTTCAATAATTAAAAACAAAATTTAACGTCTTCAATTTTGTGACACAATCAAACGTTTCTTCGCGCAGTTAAACCTCTTATTCGAGACCACCGTTAGGAGAGGCTAAAATGGTCTTCAAATGGAGGTGGTCTTCAAATAGTAATATGTATGCCTTTAAAATTGTAATTGTGTGACTTTTGACCTTTTGAGTGAAATTGTATTGTTATAAATTGTAATGGCGTATTACAAGTGTATCTATTGAAGCACACTCCAATACAAACCTACTAGGTGACAGACCTACTAGGGGACAATCGCCGCTATCGAACTTGATTCGTTAATTAATTAATTATTTAATTTTATTTTATTTAACTATTTATTGTACAAT